>UNPT01000252.1:0-74705 GCA_900536445.1 Hymenoscyphus occultus | reverse complement strand
TCTACCCCCTTGACCTCTAGGGTACCCCCCTAGCGTCCTTTGCCCTACTTAGGGATGTTTTAGAACGTAGCTTCATAGGGGCTAGTTGCATTCGCCGGACGTTAAATAAATTTAAATTAAATTAAATATCCTTTAATTTTCTTAGTAAGGACTAAGTTATAAAGCGAAAAGAGGAATACTACTAGAGCTAAAAGTAGTAGAAACTAGAAGAAACTTATAAAGTACTATCCTATATAATTACCTTAATAGTAGTATATATTACTTTATCTATAATATTTCTAGTAGATACTAGTTAGCGATATAAATATAGTAGAGAATAATATATTTATAATAAAAGTAGGCTAGCTTACTAGAAAGGCCTTAAAGTCTTCTAAGCCTTAATAGCCTTTTTAAGATTAGTATAGGCTACTATACTAAAAGAATCGTTAGCTAATATATTTTAAGTAGAATAAGTCTAGATAGTATAAGTAATATAGACGAATTAAAGACTATTATAGTTACTAACGTTTTTTAAGTAGGGTCTAATAAAAACCTATAGATTTTTATAGTTTTTTTTTTTACTAGTATAAGTAGTATATAACCAAGATCGGTTTAACTAAGCTAGTTAGTAAAAACTAGCTTAAAATTATTAAAAACTAACTTACTATTTAGTCTTTATAGTCGATACTAGCTTAAGTATAACCGACATAGTATACTAGCGTAGTTATCTTCCTTAATTAGTATTAGGCGAATACTACTATAAAAATAAAGGAAAAAGTATATAACTTATAATAGTTATTATTATTATTATTAGTAGTAGTAGAAAGAAAAAGAAGAGAAGAAAAAAGGGTATTTTTATTTATTTATTTATTTCTATTTAACGTCTGGCGAATACAACTAGCCGACTTGTAGCTAGGTTCTAGAATAGCCCTCAGTAGAGCAAAAGACGCTGGGGGGGTGCCCCAGATGCCGGGGGGTGTAGATAAGAGACTATTCTACAGGTGACAGAGAAGAAGGAGGGCCCGCTTTTGGACCAACCCCAAAGTGAACAGGGTAACTAGTCGGAGGCCGGCCGTATAGGGCAGATCTCTGAGTAGAACTTAGATTTATAGAAGAGTTCTCTAAAGAGCTTCTCCGAGAAGGGACCAAAGAGAAGGGAGGGGTCGCGTTTAGCTTTCGCTATAAGTCTCGGGGTTTCTCGCTTAACTATACGGCAGAATAGGAGGTGAAATTGTGTCTTATTCTTGCCGCAAGTGCAATTACTTGTATCGCGGAGGGTGTTAGAAAAAAGGGTAGAAGGAGGCTTTTACACTATAGCTTTCTATAAACGCTTTCCGGGAAGGTATATATTAGAATAATATAGAAGTAAAGTCGACCTAAAAAGTAAAGTCGACCCTAAAGCAAATTCGACCTAAAGTAAAGTCGACCTAAAAGGTATAAACGCGTTTAGGTTATTATATATAGATAGACTTTGATATATTAATTACAAAGAGAGGGGAGTGATATAAGGGGTTAGCCCCTAGGTATAGTACTAGCTATACTAGTACTTACTAAGCCTTACTAAGAGGGCTACTTCTTCTTTATAGCAGAGCCTAAGAAGATTCCTTCTCTCTTCTTTATCGAACTTGTTGAATACTATATTAAATCCTCTGTGTATACGTTGGTCTCCCATGACATTAGGTAAGACGGTTATAAAAACCCCCCCTTCTTTTTAAGGTATTCTACTATAATAGTGCCTGGATTTCATTAACACGCTTACGATACTCTTTTAGCTATTAGTTATAGTAAACAGGTAATATCCTGCAGCTCGGACCTCACTGCACCACTGTACGTAACCACTCGTCCCGTCCAGATTCACAGCCATGCACTATGTGCACCTCCTTCTCTGCAGTCTAATGTGGAGGAAAGCCAACCCCATAATGAGCCTCAGCAATTCTTCTATAAGGGACCTCCTGGCCGGACTCCAAGCTCAAAGGTTTACCAGCTTTGAGTTGGTTCAGGGCTACCTCGCCCGCATCGAACAAGCTAACCCCACCGTTAGAGCAGTCAACGCTGTCACTCCTAACATTCTCGATGTTGCGAAGCTTTACGATTCAGAGAGAAAGTCAGGATTACTTCGTGGTAGTCTTCATGGAATTCCAATTTTGGTTAAAGACGTATTTCTATCCACCGATGGAACCGACACCACAGGTACCCATATTCCGCAATTCCATTCTTTTTTCATATTACTGCTTATAGCTCGGATATAGAAACTCTTCGTACGTAGGCTGATGGATTTCTCAGCGGGATGCTCTGGTCTGACAGGTGCGAAACCTAAGTTCGAGGCCACTGTGATCAAAAAACTCCGTGACGCTGGGGCTATAATACTTGGGAAAGCAAGCTGCTCCGAATGGGTGAATTTTCGGTCGCCGGAAAAGCCAATCAGCGGATGGTCTGCTGTTGGGGGTCAAGGCATCGGAATTTATGCTATAGACCAAAGCCCTTTGGGGTCATCATCTGGTAGTGCTGTAGCATCTGCCTTGGGTCTGGCTGCTGCCGCACTTGGCACCGAGACCTCTGGAAGTATCTCCTCGCCTGCAAGAGCTTCAGGTATTGTCGGCCTAAAGCCAACCGTGGGTCTGACATCGAGGCATGGTTTTTACTGCGTTACGGAATGGGAAGACTCCGTGGGCGTGTTGGGCAAAACGGTTCTTGATGCTGCTGCGGTCTTGACAGCTATGGCTGGTGAGTAAATGGGACTCCGGGCCTTGCTTAAGCCTTCATCTTCTCACCTTTCCAGGCATCGATGAATTGGATGTCTTCACTAGCGCCGATCCTAGAGATGAAGGCCAAACACTTGCTCTCCGACCTACTGAGGGAACGGATTTTACAGTCAACTGCCAGAAGAACAGTCTGCGTGGCTTACGAATCGCGGTACAGGTCCCCGTAAGGATATTTTGGTGAAGTATATATTGCTAAAAACATGTTGATAGATCCCTCGACATTGTATTGAACAACCGGAGGTTGTAAACACTCAATTCAATGAGGCCCTCAACAAGTTCGAGGCTCTAGGTGCAACAGTGGTTGACAATGTGGAATTCACAATGTGGTCTCCCAGATACCCGGATATCAAAAGAGCAGAATGGCGTCTGGCATTTCGAAAGGAGCTTAGCGAAAGTAAAACCTCCTTGATTTGTGCCTCTAATTCCAGGGGTTTGAAGCTAACTATAACTTCTTCTAGATATGAGCAAGTTTCTTGAAAGCTTTAGCGTCAATCCCTTTGCGCTTCATAATTTGACAGATGTTATGGAATACACCAGGAAAACACCAGAGGAAAAGTTTGAGGAATACGGGATGAAGCAGTGGCTCCAAGCAGAAGATGTAGGGAAAAGATTCAGCATCGAGTCTGAGGAGTATAAAAGGTCTCGAGAGAGGCGTCCAATAATCGGACGCCAAATACCAGAATTGCTGACCACGTATAATTGCGACTTGCTGGTGGCTCCTTCATTTACCGACACCACGGCAAATTACGGCGGTTGCCCTACAGTCTCTGTGCCCATGGGTCGCTATCCAGATGACTACCCCTCGAAATATACCCCTGACAATCTTCTGGAAATTGGCCCGAATGTACCGTGAGTAAGACCAAGTTATGATTCATGAAAACGAGCTAAATAGGTCAGGACTTCCATACTTTTCGTCGGGCGCAGATGGGATGACAAACGCCTCATTTCAGCAGCGTATGTATATGAGCAAGGGACCCACCATAGGGAGACGTTGAAACCAGTTATTGAACCACCGGATGGGTTAGAAATAGGCGCCAGTGATGTGAGTAATTTGTTTTCGAAGACAAAATATGTCGAACACAACTCGTCACAGTTTGTGGAGGCGTGAAAAATATAGAATACCCTACTCAGAAATAGAGCTCTTATCGGTTTCAATACCACCCTGACACTTTTTGGTGAAGCTCACATATAACGACACATATTGCAAGGCTCTTATTCATTATCTGCAACCGGACCAAAGTGGTTCACGATGGAACCGTACGAAATTGTGGGAAAACTGCCTCCTGGACTTCCAAAACAGAACATGCTATCCAAAGCGTACTGTTACTACTGTACAAAGTAATAATAACTGATGTCCGGGGAAATGAACGTCAGTTTCCACTAGAAAGACATGGTTTCCAGTGGATGCCTCACCACACTAGGCAAACTTTCAACATAGAACGAAGCATTAATGTATATATCGCGGAAATGAAGAACTTCATCAAATATACCTTGAAACTTAAATGCTAAGCATATCAAAACCATTCATTACCAAGTATAACCTCCCCGCCCGACTCAGATAATCTCTCTAGAGAACAATGTCCCAGGCGGCTGTATGCAGGACCACATGGACGCTTCTATTTACTGGGTCAAGGACGAAAGTGCTCTTGTTGAAACCTTCATTGGATATCAAGAATCTTATCATGATCCGCTAGCTTTTGCGGCCTTGCTGCAGGTATCATTAAGCGAGATGGAGCTTTCAGTGGGCGAGCAAGAAAACATCGGGCAGGTAAAAAAGCTGGAGTAAATAGCTTCTTATTCGCGTATGACTCAATATTTTTAATTGCTTTATTTCTTTATAATCAATAGATCGAGTAATAACAAGCAATGACCGAAAACTTGAGGACACTTAAAGTGTTTGACCTAAAAGGTTTAATAGACTAATTCCGTACCTGAAATTACTCTAGTGAACGGAGGAATATTAAAGATACTCTGTCTAGTTTTTATACGGCTATGCCCACGCCAAAAATCAATAAGAGTAACAAACGAGTATAAGTAGACTGTATAGGCGATCGTGTTAGGGGAGGTTTGGCCATAATCTCACGCAGATACCATGGAATGAATGAGCCACTTCTTATCATTTGTTTTTATTAAGCGAATGATTCAGCTTCCCCATAATCAAAATGTAAAATTATCGTAAGAAGCCTCGCTAGTACTCTCTGAATTAAATTAGAGAGATAGGAACACGTTGGCGATAATCAAGCCGACTCTACAGGTAGCTAAAAATTGCTCCCTCGTATTTTCCTAGAAGGCTCGCTATTACTCTTCCACGCGAAAACAATACATTTCATCAGTTATGCTACAATCCGGGAAGGAAAAAGTAGCAGGTTGACGCATCACATAAAACGAGCTTTGCAATGTACTTGAGTACGTAAATCAAAAGGTTCGAGAATAGCTTCATATCGCATCTTTGACGTAAGAGAGGCGAGCATTACTCTGTACACACTATTAAAAGTCATTATACTAAAAGTCTAGTATAAGTAAATTAATTGTCCTATTTTACCTAAGTTAATCAAGAGTGAAAAGTATTGATTATTCTAAACGATTCGTGTAATTAATTTAGTTATATAAGGTCTTTAGAATAATATTTTTATACTGTGACTTATGTGTGTACAGAGTAATGCCCGCCTCTCTTACACGTAAAGCCACGCCCACAATGAAGGAAGCCGCACACTACCTTTACGACAATCGCTCGAGTACACACAAATACAAGTCTCCGAGAACCACTTAATTCACTCAATTTACTCAGTACGGTAGATACAAACCATCTATCATTTCTTGAATTTGATATCCATCGTTATCGTTGCCGGATTTGTCCCTGGATCACGTGAAAGTCACGTTTGAGAATTACACGACGAGGTCCCCTGTAAAATACGTAGTTTCCAAGGTAAAACATCCCTTTCACTTTCGATATATAATAGCTTTATCAGTCCATTGCCTTAGAATAGGAGTCCAAACGCCGAAGGCTTTTCGGGTATATAAAAACGTACGGGGTTCTACCGAAAGTATCCAAGAAACTCTATTTATCTATCCGCCGCAATGACACGGATATACTGCCTAACTGATCCCAAAGAAAGTCACACACGTCTTCTATCGTCTCATGTGGATCCACAGTCATCTCAAACTGAGACGCCCACACCACTTGTAGAAGTAGAGCTTTGGCCCATGCTTAATGCTGTCTCTTGTTGACTGATGTAAAGAGGGAGAAATGATGTGATGGATGAATGTGTATTTGTGCCAGTCGTACCAGAGTGTCCCAAAGGACATCTGCACACTTGACTAATAGAACATATAACCACACCTGTGTGTCCGAGTTTCGCACTCCCACTGAAGGTGGACAATAAAGCTGGATACTGTCTTGTAAATCAGATGCGCGGAAAGTCTATAATGCCCAGGCACGAGTCTCTGATTCGATAGTTCACCTGATGTTGAGGCGAGCCGTAACATGCACAGGCGAGGGGGTTTATTAATGAGATGTGACCAACCTTTTAGATAGACTATAGGCGTAAACCTGGTCCCCTAAAAATATCAAAATACTTCGTATTTGGCTCTTTATATAAGCTCGGTTTTTGTGAAACGCCTCTATCTTCATACAGAAGAAAAATAACCTGGAAAACCTTGCTGTACAAGTAAGATTACCGCCATGGGTATCTTGGTACCCGGGTACCCAAGTATAAGTACAATGGGCAATCCACACCAACTTATCTTCGATTTCCATTCCATTTCAATACCAATAAAACTAAATAAAAAAAATTACATACATTCTTATATTCTTATATTCTTATATCCCCGTGCCGGTCACAATGAAGTTCCTCGCAACCCTTTCTATCCTCTTCCTCACCGCCAGCAGCGCCGCCGCCGCCGCCGCTAGCACACCAAAATGCGTCAAAGTAAATAGTCAAAAGATCTGCGTAATACCCACCTACCTCACTGTCAACAGCTTTTCAAAAACAATCTAACAACTACACAGGTGCCAGGCGATCCATTACGTCAACAATATAACGTGAGTAGCCAGACCTTTACGAATTCTTGCCCGCGAGAAGTGACCGACTGACTAATAACTTCCAGTGTTCAAATGATGAACTGGACCCCGAAGATTTTGGTGCTACTGGATGCACCTTCAGAGAAGGAAACGGAACGCCTGAGCTAAAGTGGTGTGTAAGTATACTCTGTTTTGCTTCTATGACGGGAAACGCTCGATATGGAACGCTAATGAATCGGGGTTACAGTGCAAGACTTAATTTTAGAAAGTTGGTGTTCCAAGCAGATACAATAAAACATTTTGGGAATCACTGCAAGTTGCCATCAAGTGTGATATATTGATATGTATCAAATCTTTTAACATACCGTGACGGCAAAGTTGTCATTTGTTTATTGGTCGCGTGATACTTTGATTTCCACGAACCTATACCCAGGTACCCGTGTAGCTAGCTATACGCAGATCTTTCTCTTTTGATCCAAGCTCCTTAACCCGCTTTCACCTACCATTCTACCCGGAATACACAGACACTCCAACTTAGTAAATCTCAGATACTTTGATAGCTGGCAAGAGAGACCCGACACACTTCCTTCAACTTAATATCAAACAGTAAAAAAATCGCCATTTTCCTAACTACCATACCTTGCCCGGCTTTCAAATCATCATGTATTACATGTATGGTACAGTCCTCTAGAATGATCTCAGAATTTCCGATTTTTATGCCGTAGTTTTATAAAAGCTTCTTGGAAGATATAAATCCCTGCTTAAATTTCGTAATATGATAAAGAAGTCCTTGATTTGAGTTGAAGGTAGACACGGACTTCACCCTTGTGATCCTGGTGGAAAAGACTTGACGACATCGAATGACCGCAGAAGCCAGCTTGAAATTTAATAGAGAATAATTACATATCTCTGAGGGGAATGAGAGTACAATGAACGAGACAATGTAAAGTTATAGCGTGGTAAGCATAACAAAGAGTCAAGTCAGCTCGTCATAAAAGGTAGAATCAGACAAGCGAGAGCAACCAGGGACAGAATAAACTTCAAGCAGCCAACCCCGTACCACAACCTATTTTCACCTTCCAGAAGCTGCGATTTTAGCGAGTCGCCAACATCAGGACAGTATCTCGAGAAAGTAGTTACAGTAGCATTTTTACTCAAATCGCAAACCCATCATGCTTTGGCGGGTCACAAAACCTCCACAATCCCGCCTCCTCAGCCGCACGATGCACCGCTGAAATTTCCTCCCTAGACACATGTCGATTAATCTCCTCATACCTAACTTGCTCACCTGCACCAGCCTTGTCTTGCGTAGACGTTGAATCTGCCATTGCAACTCGCCGCGGTCTTTTAGGCTTCCCTACATGAGCATCCCGATGGTACTGTTCCATAATATTAAAAGATCCCTCGAAACATTACCGGCCATCTACCGCATGATCTCCTCGCCTTCGCTCTCATACCCGGGCATGACGAGGTGTCGGACGAGTAACCCCTTCTTAGCAATTCCATCGGGTGTAAACAGAGGTCTCCAACTTGAGCTTGCCTCGCTTTGACACTTTCCCTCGCAGTCTCGGTATACTTAGGAACTTTCAACAGCCTCGAGGAAGTAGTATCTTTCCAGACTTTGAAATCAGGGAGATAGATATCTACCAATCCATCCAGCAACTCAATTGACTTCAAGGAATCGAATGCGGAGGTGTTGTAAATGATCGGTACATTGAGGCCTAGCTCGCGAGCGTGGAGGATACTGAGAACTACTTGGGGGACAACGTGTTCTGGTGTGATTAGATTGATGTTGTGTACCTGGCCCATGTTTTGCAATTTGATGTACCATTCGCCTAACTCTTCTGGGGTAAGGTCTTGGCCGTTTCTCTGGTGTGCGATATCGTGGTTTTGACAAAATACACAGCGGAGGTTACAGCCAGAGAAGAAGACGGAACCGCTGCCATTGTGTCCTTGTATGCAGGGCTCTGTGAAGAGTTTATTAGTACTGAACTGTTTGCCATACAGCGCGTACCAAAAACTTCGCTCAGTCTGAATTCATTTCAAATATATACAATTACTGTCCCATACCGACTCATTCCTTTTTCAAATAAACCGGAGGAATAACTTGACCTCTTACATATGGCTATCTACTCACCTTCGCCAAAATGGGGAGCAATAACGTTCACCTTGACCGTCTCCGCCCCAATGAGACACGCGCCAGTCTTCTCATAACGATTTACTCCACAGAGCCGAGGGCAAAGATTACAATTGCGGAGATGCGCATACGCTGCTGAGCGTTTCTTGGATGCATCGATAGAAGAAAGTTGGTGATAACGCGGGATGTAGTCGTCGAGAAGGAAGGGGGGTGCTAGATGTAGCTTCCGACGACTGATGTTGGAAAAACGGTGATGAAGTAGAGTACGGATGTGCTTTGCCAAATTCATGACTGCTTTATTGAGAGACTTGATGCGATGTTGATGAGTTTAGGTTGTTGCCACAAGCAGAAGGTTATTGGTCATTCTCACACCAAAGGTCGCAAGGCTTCTCTAGTGAATAAGAGCAGGACGAGCTTTGCTTCCAGCCTCCGATATTTCAGCGTAAACTCGAAGAACGAACTGAATTATTCCGAAGGATATGGGTAAATAATTTGATAGAATGTTCATTGATCGAAAGGGTTGAAGTTCTGGGTAGTCGGATAGCTTTCGGAGTCGGAGTTTTTGCTGCCGGGCCGAGATCCCTGTCGACGGGACATAACATGCTGTCGTGAACCTTTGGCGCTTTCAAAGAACCACAACATCAAAACCCTCTATTTACCACCCGATCTCCATTGCAACCTCATATCTTACTATTAACGACGTACTAGCGCTAGCATTAAAAACAGCGACCAAGTTGAGGAAGCAAGTGTGATGCGGTGCTTGTGTAGTCCTTGACTCAAATCCCGGAGCCGTAATTCGTCATCGCGTGGATAGCTGCATGAAAAATGTCGGAGCCTATGGATATTGATGAAGCCGCTCCTAGAGGCACCAAAAGAAAGGCCGATGAATCAAATCTCGAAGTTTCTGCTCCGAGAAGGATAAGAGTAAGCTTTCAAACTCCCAGATTTGACCCTTTTTATTGACTTTCTCAGGCTCTTGATCCAGATGTCGTCAATAAAATCGCCGCTGGAGAGATCATTGTCGCGCCTGTGCATGCTCTGAAAGAGCTGATTGAAAATGCCGTGGATGCTGGTTCAACCTCTCTGGAAGTGCTGGTCAAGGATGGCGGTTTGAAACTGTTGCAAATCACCGACAATGGCCACGGAATTGCTGTAAGCACCTTGAATTTAAGTCACTCTCGACATGTATGCTAACTCCCATTAAGAAAGAGGATTTACCAATTCTATGTGAACGATTTACCACATCCAAGCTGAAAGCCTTTGAGGATCTCACTTCAATAGGAACGTATGGCTTCAGGGGTGAAGCATTGGCCAGTATCAGTCACATTGCACATCTTCAAGTCACCACCAAGACGAAGGACTCGAGCTGTGCCTGGCGAGCCCATTATGACAGTGGAAAGTTGATTCCAGCTAAACCTGGTCAAAGCGCTGAGCCTAAACCCACAGCTGGTCGGCCTGGTACCCAAATTACTGTCGAGGACCTCTTTTACAATGTTCCAACTCGTCGTCGGGCTTTTCGGTCAGCGTCTGAGGAGTATAACAAAATCCTTGATGTTGTAGGAAGATATGCTATTCATTGTGATGGAGTAGCTTTTAGCTGTAAGAAGCATGGCGAATCAGGAACCACAATTTCAACCCAATCTACGTCCTCAACCACTGACCGGATACGGCAAATTCATGGTGGAACAGTGGCAAATGAATTGGTGGAATTCACATCTTCGGATGAGCGTTATGGATATAGAGCCAGAGGACTAACCACAAACGCCAATTACCATGTAAAGAAAACCACTCTCCTTCTTTTCATCAACCACCGCTCCGTCGACTCAAGCAACATCCGAAAAGCAATTGAACAAACATACTCAACCTTTCTCCCCAAAGGAGGCCATCCTTTCACATATCTCAGCCTAGAAATTGATCCTGCCCGAGTAGACGTCAACGTCCACCCCACCAAACGAGAAGTCAATTTCCTCAACGAGGACGAAATCATCGAAACAATATGCGGGGACATACGCACCAAACTCGCAACTGTGGACGTGAGCAGAACTTTCATGACCCAGACTCTCCTCCCAGGAGCCCCCATACCCCTCGCCCCAGGATCCTCAAAAGATAGCAATGATACCTCTCCTACAAAAAGCGGACAGGTATCGACCCCCAAATCACGACCCTATGAAAACAACCTTATCCGAACCGATGCCAAAGTCCGGAAAATAACTAGCATGCTTCCCCCACACACAACAAGCGCCACCTCCTGCATGACACTTTCCAATGATCTCCCCACCACCGAATCAGAATACATCTACGAAGACCGCACACCCATCATCTGCCGTCTTCAAACCATCAAAGAGCTCCGCGCCGCAGTGCGGGACTCCATGCACAACGAGCTCACCGAGATCCTCGCGACCCACACATTCATCGGCATAGTCGACGAACGACGACGTCTAGCCGCCATCCAAGGGGGCGTCAAGCTCTTCCTCGTAGACTACGGGATGCTAAGCAACACCTACTTCTACCAACTAGGCCTCACCGACTTCGGCAACTTCGGCCACATAAAATTCATCCATCCCCTCTCTCTAACCTCCCTCCTAACCATTGCCGCCACACACGAGAAAACCCACAATCCCTCCACAGCCCCAGAAGACGACTTCGAGATCGCCGACGTCGTCGAAGCGGTAAAAACCCAACTCCTATCCCGCAAAGAAATGCTCCAAGAATACTTCTCCCTCACCCTCTCCCCCACCCCAAACGGGGACGGCGAACTCCTCTCCCTACCCCTCTTAATAAAAGGCTACACGCCATCGCTCGCGAAACTCCCACGGTTCCTGCTCCGACTGGGGCCACACGTGAATTGGACAGATGAGAAAGGATGTTTCGACACTTTCCTCCGCGAACTAGCTTCCTTCTACGTCCCAGAACAACTACCGCCATTACCCGGTCCTACATCAGGACCGAACGAAGGGGAAGAAAGAGAAGGAGGAGATGCCGAACCAGATATCTCCGAGCAAATCAAGACCCGAAGAGAGGAAGTCCGACGAAGCGTGGAGGATATTCTCTTCCCCGCCTTCAAAGCACGGATGCTCGCTACGAAGGAGTTGGTGCAAGGGGGTGTCGTCGAGGTGGCGAATCTGAAGGGGTTGTATAGAGTGTTTGAACGCTGCTGAGGTTTTCTACCTGCTTACCTACCTATCTTGAGATGAGTATCGTGATGTGTGGAATATTCGCTTGATTGTGTTGGTTTTTATGGTGGGTGT
Organism: Hymenoscyphus occultus; assembly: GCA_900536445.1. NCBI lineage: Eukaryota > Fungi > Ascomycota > Leotiomycetes > Helotiales > Helotiaceae > Hymenoscyphus > Hymenoscyphus occultus. The sequence continues at coordinate 62,558 of UNPT01000252.1, read as the reverse complement.
CTGTCGCTTACTTACACGGTGTAACGATGTGCATATTTTACTAGACTGGGTTGGCTGGGTCATCTCTTTTGCTGACTGACTAACTGGCTTTTCACTGGCTAGCGGGGGGGTCTACGGTTGCTAAAGTATATGGTTGCTTCTGGTTGCATGGATTATATGGCGTGGCGTCTATTTTTACTGGACTTATTGCTTTTTTGCTGGGAAGGGCGTTACGAAGTACTATATAATGTATGAATCTTGGGCAACATACATTTCTTTCGCTAGTTACTGCAGTATTACAAAGCTGGGCATATTGGCATATGGGCGTTTTGGCATCGCATCTTCAGATCTGACATCACGAACATCATGTACTAAAACTGAACCAAACTGACCCAGATCAAATCAAGTTGAACACACATAGACAATAGATCATAAGTAGTAATTCCAATATCTCACCTCTATCATTCGTAGTAGCTAAGGTAGCTAATCGCCTCTCCCATAAAAGGAAGAGGGATGAACCTAATTTTGCTACGGAAAGCCTTTTATTATACACTGTATTTCGTTGCTGCGTAAGACCCCACTCAACTCTTCCCATCATCCCAATCCGGGTTCTATATCACAAATTAGCATTCATTCATCTCATTCTCATCAAGATTCAGCACGGGAAGAGTACAACATACCTTTCTCAAGATCACCAGCCCCTCAAGATTATTCGTCAAAGGAACATACTGCTCATCCTCCAATTCTGCTCGTTCCCCATACGCCAAAAGTACCGGCGTACTCTGCGTCTGCCACCCGGTGATAGTCTTAGGTCGTCCAGCCTGTCCCACGACATCTACCGCCTGTCCCACTCTCACATTCACAGTCAGTGGCTTGAGGTCTTCATCCAGGGTAACCAAGAATCGTGGATGCATAGCAGTGACGAGGTAGTAGAGGAGGTAATGCGATTTGTCAGTGACAAACTGCTTGGCGTCAATCATAGCAACGAGTACTGATAGGAGACCAGCAGCCGCGACACGAGAGAGGACTTGTCGATCCGTGTGGAATGGACTGATGGATAGTGTTCCCTTGCCCATGTGGAGAAGACCCTGAGCGATGCGGACCATGAAGAGGGATTCTTGGTCTCGGTGGTAGTAACTTGCCAATTGTCGGAGAAGTTGCGCTAATCTAGCATTGTTGGTTCCTGCTCCCAGAAGACCCATAGCAAAGATGGCGTTGATGGCAACATCGTTGTCATTGTCGTGACTGTATCTGGAAAGAGTATCATAGACCTTCATCTGTGGGTTACTTGGACTCAACAGACCCATGGCCAAAGGAACAGCTCTTCGGATGTTGGCCTCACCGTAATGCATCAAATGGCCAAATTGGCGCAGAACCATTTCTTGGCCGACATCTTCACCCATAGCAACAAGACCGATTCCAATAACGGCATAAGCTTGAAGAAGCTCATCACCCTTCTTGTCATCGGTATCCTCGATGTGGTCGTTACAGATATGGAGAAGTTCCTGCATCTTCAAAACAGTACCTGTTCCTGCCCAGGCACAGATTTCTGCAAGGACCGAAGTTGGTTTCGACATTGGGTGATCAATAGCCTTCAAAGTCTCGAGAATGACATCGACCTCCTCCTGTTGTCCAAAGTACAAAAGTCCGAGGCCAAGAGCCATGAAGCGCGTCCATTTGTCCTTCAGTTGTGATTTACGCTCATCATCGAGAAGAGTTTGGATGATAGCTTCACTAACATCGCTATTTGATGATCCAACAAATGCCATTCCCAAAGAAAGTGCAGCCATAGCAGACATTTGCATGTCCTGGGTAGTATCACCAACAATCGGTAACAGAAGCTCCAAAAGTTCCTCCCGGTTCGAACCAGCGTACGCAAGTCCCAATCCCATAATTGAAGCAACTCGGACCTGTGGGCTCTTGTGGTTCAACTTATCCGTGTCACCAAGAAGAGCCAAGGCAGGTTCGGAATCCATACGAACTCCCGAGTTCATGATACCGATAGCCAACATAGCACCAGCTTGAATTGGCTCTTCCTCGGAATAGGTGTATTTGTCGATTTTGTCAAGACCGCCCTCAACATCCCACAATTGTAATGTGCCCAAAGATGCTACAGTGGACATCATACCCTCCTCCTTCGTCTTCCATACCCAACTGGATTTGTCATCCTCAACCATCATCATCTTATCGTTTCCATATCCAGCATTCACAAAAGCGTTCACGAAAGCAGCCGCCAAGTTGTGTCGTGCAGAATCAAGGTTGGTTAGACCAGCGACACGGTTGCTTTCCAGATGGCTCTTGTAGATATCCTCGGTTGTCTTTGGGTCCAGAATGTTCAACTCCTTTCCTAGCGCCTTGAAGTGCTCCGGTAATTTTGTGTTGTTCAAACACTCGACAATTTCCTGCTCCTCCTCGGTGTCTGGGTGATATTCAAGAACGATTTGCTGTCTTGCAATGAGGAAAGCCATCTGCTTCTTAAGAGCCAGGTCTTTCGTCGAGTTGAAATCATGTTGGATCATGTCGATATCATTTAAGCGGATAGCAAGAACAATTGCTTGGGTAAGCTGTCCATAATGTTTGTAAATTCCATGTGCTGTTCGGAGGAATTGTTGATCTTCTGGGTATGTCAATAGGTTCACCATGCTAACCATGTACAAGCAAACTCGAGGAAAGGTATCTTTATCAAGAAACTTGGGAATATCCTCAATGATCTCAATCTCACTCATTAAATCCACGGCATCTGCCTCGGCGTTGCTTTTGAGAAATAGAGGAACTAAAACCAAGGCGAGATCAATGAGATCTTGGTATGGTTGTTCAGCCGTTAATCTCTTGGTGTACACTTCTCCAATCTCCAAGGCCAAATGGCGAGTGTATTCATGACCCCAGGATCCTATATCTGACGTTGGTGCCAGCAGTCGGTATTTGAGGGTGTCCTGTCTGTCTTCGTCCGAAAATGTCATGCCGATTACTGAAAGTACATCTGCCAAAGAAGTCTTGTCATCCCCAGCCGGCCACTCCTCGTATAGTTTAATCATAGGCTCGTAATGCGGCCGAAGGAATTTGAGAGGTTTAGGAACAGCAGTCATCGAAGAGGTCGATGTTTTGATGGACTCTTTAATCGCTTCTAACGCTGCCTTGTAAAGTGTCTTGTCGGATTCCTGAATTGCCAAAGTTAGTAATTATATAAACCATTTCAATCTCAAAGTTGCGTACCGTCAGACGCTCAACAAGCATATCCAGCTCGCTCTTTAGCTGTTGGTCTTCCTCACTGAGCTCTTCTGCTGTAAACATATATCAGCATCCAACCAACCAAAAGTCACTCTCCATTTAAGCCCTACCTCCAACCGGACCATCCTCCTTCTTTCCATTGGGTATAGGCTTCCCATCCTTATCCTTCTTAACCTCCTCAGCTTTGCCGGGCTCCCCATCTACCGCCTTTCCCTTGCCCTTGTCAACAGACTTTGGTTGCTCGCCATCCTGCGCCATAATGACCTTGGAGGCAACGGATTGATCAAGTAAAGGTGATGGTTTGTGGTTTCAGACAAGTTCGGAGGCCAATGTAGAAGTCGTAGGAGTCCGCAGAAATCCGAATGGCTGTGGAAATAGGTGACGGAGGACAATTTGGGTGGTTGATGAATTTCAGGCACTGGGAGCTTTCGCGTCAAGAGCTCCCTCCAGACAAGCGGGAACCGCCTTTCACTAGCGCCGACCAGGATCCCGGGGCTTGGCACAACCCTCCCGAACCTCCCCCAAAAAATCAATTTATCTACAGTACGATTACGATTTGCGACCTCAGGAACCCTCCAGGAGTCCACAAACCGCAAACATGAGACTCGACACGAAGCACATGCGCTACCTCACGGTGGAAGATTGGCGTTGCCTCACCGCCGTCGAGACCGGCTCTAAGAACCACGAGGTCGTCCCTACCCCTCTAATCGCACAATTATCAGGACTGCGGGGTGGAGTCCACAAGAACATCTCTGCACTGGCAAAAGTAGGCCTCATCGCGCGACTCAAGAACGCCAAATACGACGGCTACCGCCTGACCTACGGAGGTCTCGACTACCTCTCACTAAATACCTACCGCAAGCGCAAAGATGTCTACAGCGTGGGGAACCAAATTGGCGTGGGAAAAGAAAGTGACATCTTCGTCGTCGCAGACGAGCAGGGCGTGCAACGAGTCCTCAAGATCCACAGATTAGGTCGAATATCCTTTCGAACCGTCAAGGCGAACAGAGATTATCTCAAGAACCGGTCGTCAGGGTCCTGGATGTATATGTCCCGATTAGCAGCATTGAAAGAATACACATTTATGCAAGTCCTCCGCGAGAACGGATTCCCAGTCCCAAAACCACTGGCGCAATCTCGACATACCATCGTCATGTCACTTATCGACGCATTCCCCATGCGCCAGATTTCTTCCGTCCCAGATCCTGCGTCTTTATACGCCGAGCTCATAGCCATGATCTTGCGCCTGGCCCAATTCGGACTCATCCACGGCGATTTCAACGAATTCAACATCCTCATAAAAGAAGAAACCACCCCGGCCTCCGCAGACGGAAAAGAACCGGAGAAACTGACGTTGACTCCAATCCTGATCGATTTCCCCCAGATGGTATCCATCGACCACGCCAATGCAGAGTACTACTTCGACCGAGACGTAAACTGCATCAAGCGCTTCTTCCAACGTCGATTCCACTTTACCAGCGACGAGAAGGGACCATATCTCTCAGAAGCTAAAAGGTTAGTAGGCAAAGACGGCTCCGTCAGACTGGACGTCGCAGTCTCCGCGTCAGGATTCTCCAAGAAGATGGCAAAAGAGCTGGAAGCATACATGAAGGAAGTCGGCGTCGACGGAGACGGAGACCCAAACGCAGCACGTGGGGATGAAGAAGATGATTTAGGAAACGAGGACGAGGAAGCAGAAGAGAGTGAAGAGGATAGTGAGGCGAAACAACTGGAAGTGACCCAAGTGGAGTCTATTCAAAATGACGAGAATCGGGTTATTATTGGCAAGGATGTTTTCGGCAATGATATCTTCGAGAAGCTGAAAATTGAAGATCAGACTTGAGCATGTTCTCATTGCGCAAAACATGCCAATCAAAAATTACAGATCCAAGCCACCAAATGAGCCAAGGGATACTGAGCAGCACGGTTGAAAGGCTGAGGCCGTAGTGCGCTGGGCCATAGTCTGCTGAACAGTGATACAATGAACAATCATTGGAATAGTGATTAGCTGAAGAAGTTCTTCGCTTCGATTTAAGTTGCTGAGAAAGAAGGGGATGTAAGAATACTCGGTTCACGGGTCATTTTGACATCACAAAGCAAGGACTTGGATTATGGCAAATATGAGATGTATTCCCATCGAACTATGATACACAAGGAATCCTACCAACCCCAGGCAGTTTGATAGCCATAATTCCACAGCAAAAGAAAATCAACTGATACAAGTAAAAAGCTCAAGGCTTTTCCATATCAACTCTTCCTGACATAGTGAAATGATTCGTGCCACCAAATGCCATATCCCACACCCAACTCAAAAATACCGGCGACCACATTCGATGTTACCTGGTAAGAAGACTTGAAAATATGTTGACAGTACCATCAGCAATGCGACATAGTGTATGTTGACAGATATGTATGTCTGCTTCTGCCCGACGAGTACGCATGTATGGTAATGTGTTTATGTTGTAAAAGGCGATGTGCTGCATATGACCGCACCTTGGAGAGAGAATCGCAAAAAGACTTTTGAAAAGCAACCTCGCGTTGTGATAGGAAAGAATACGTAATGGAAACCGAAAGAGGCCCAAGGAAGAATGACATCTTGGGAAATATGAAGGGGGATATCGCTTAAGATTTACGGGCAGTTGGAGAGCCACTGTGTGGTGGTGCGTCGTATTGGACTGTGTCGTCTGCAGAGCCATCCTCCGAAATGGTTGGAGTTGTGATCAAAGGCTGCCTAGGCGGATATTAGACAGTTGTCCATTGAAAGCACCAAAGAACAAACTTACTTGTTCGAGGACTTGTTTGGAGTGGCTTCGGTGAGTTCGACCTTGACCTGACGATCAATGTCCTTGAAGATGGGAGCGCCACCAGTTGAGCTTGTAGTGGAGTGTGGTTCCTCGCGCTTCCAGGTGCCCTCAGACCGAGTAGAGCCGATGTGTTGGTTAAGCATGCTGGTGCGAGGAAGAAGAGGGGATGGAATTGGAGGAGACAATGTGAGTTCAGATGCAGTGCCATATGCACCAACATTGTACTCATTGGTTCGGAATTGTCGACGCTCAGTGGTGATGCGCTTGAGGTCCTTTTGAGCTGGAGTGTCGGCATATCGAACTTGGAGGAGAAGGCCATCCTCGCCAATTGGCTGTCCATGGAATTTCTTGATGATTTCCTCGCAAACTTCACGACTCTCAAATCTGTCATTGGTCAATAAATGCTTGCACCAAAGAACTGGATCATTTTGCTTACCGAGCAAAACCAACACCACGGCTGTTGTTGTTAGAATCACGAAGGATTCGACTGGAGCTCACAGTGTAATCCATGAAAATAGCACCAAGTTCCTACACAGATATTAGACATTCCTGGTACACAAAAGGGGGGTATACTCACCGATTCCGTCATGGCCTTTGGAAGATTGGACACATAAAGATTCGTAGAAGACTCATCACCCTCTGCCTTAAGCCGAGAGTTGAAGGACTCCTGCTTTACTTTAGTAGGTTGCTCTCCGGGCAAGGGACGGGTGGGGTTTACCCTAGCAAAGCCAACTTCGTAACCGAGCTTGTAAAAGCCGCGGATACATAGTTCAGAGTCACGAACATTATGGTACTTTGCGAAACCAAATCTGAAGTAAAGTCAGCATGCATAGATCAGACAGAAGAAGGAATTGGATGAAACTTACCCCTTGCAGGCTCCGGTAGAGGTATCAATGATAGCCTTCGAGGTCTCAATCTTACCAAAGCGAGCAGCATATGCAGCCAAAGTCTCATCATCAGTGTTAGGGTGGAGACCACGGATGTAGACATTGCGGTTGCCAGCAATGGGGTTAGACAAGCTCTGATCGAGAGTTCTCATGCTCTCACGAGGTGTGAAGACAGCAGGAACTGCGCGAGGAATGGGTGGGCTCTGCGCAAGCAGTGCATCGACGTCAACATTAATTGGGATAGTCTTGTATTGAAGTGGCTTGACGTTTTGGTTATCCGGATGTTGGACAGCAAGCTGTTGAGGAGATGGGGTAGATCCAAAAACCGAACGATCAACAGCTGCGATGTGAGTACCAGCTTGTTCACGTTGGGAAAGTGCACCATAATATGGAGTGCTTGGAGCAGACTCATTGGTTGAATAAGAGCCACGGCGATTCTCGAGAGCTGGGACGTCCTTTGAATGCTCAGATCGATCCGGGTAGTAACCAGCGCGAGCTCCTCCAGCGTATGGCAGCATTGTTGGGTAACCTGGGACATAACCAGGATAGGCACCGGCGAGGTATGGCAGGGCAGCTTGATAGGGATTGTAGGAACCATCAGCCAGTTGAGTAGGAGCTGCGGCCATTGGCTGTTGAGAATACAAACCCGTGGGAGCCATCAAATACTGACCCTCCGCGGTGAGGTAATACTGCATGGAAGGAATTTGAGCACCCATAGCGGCAGCAGCGGCAGATGCCATGTTGGCGTTGGGAAGTGCGAGGCCGGCGAATTGGTTCATCATTGCGCTGAGGTTCTCGCCTTGGGCTGGGGTGTGTCCTTGAGCAAATGCGGTGGGTTGAGTTTGATTCTCGCGAGGAGTGCGGATCTGAGGTTGGGCGTACATGGCGGATGCCGGACGAGGAGGGTAGTTGGTCTCAGAATGGCTCGCAGTCTGTTGGTAAGACATGGTAATCTGAGCGATGAGATGTGAGTTGATGGGATTGATGTGGATTGATGATTGCGTTAAATGAGGGGCGAGATGAGATGGGGAAGAAGGATGGAGACAAGAAAAATATTGGTGGCGGGGAGAAAACTTTGAAGGTGAATCTTTGGGGAGAGAGGGGCAGTTGAAAATTGCTCTGCCGCTCCAAGTGAATAAGCGATCCCTCGCCGCTTTCCGCTTGATGGAAGAGGGGAAATGGGGGCAATGATATAGGAAAAGCCAGGTCTGACTCACTATCACAGTCTTTCGGACAAGAACAGGACGCTTTGGCTGCGGACTTTCGAAGCAATAAGCTGAAGAAGAGGTGATGGTTAGCTACTGGAATCGGCACAAAGCGAGAGGTAAGGAGGCAAGCAAGCGCCGCGGCATGCAAGCATTGGAGGAAACACACCTGCTAAAAGAGTCGAGGAAAGGCGTCTTGGTCGAGTGGCACGAAGCGGACGTCGCAGAGGAAATCAGTGCGAGAGGGCTTCGAGGTGGAGAAACGAAGAAGTCAAGGCTGTGAGATGTTCAAGTAGCGAAGAGAGTGAGTCTAGAAGATAGGAAGCTATCAGGCCAGAATGGGGTTGTGTAGAGATTGTGAAGAGTTGGTTGTTGTCGAGTTGTTGGGAGGAAGAGGAGAGAGAGGACGGGCGAGCAGAAGATATGGGCGCGCTCGTGCTGGCCGGGGATGAGTTGTCGTGAGGAAGCTTCGACTTGAGGGGGTGGGGGAGCGAGGAATTCTTAAAGAGGCAAGCGCGAGGTCGAGTCGCCGGTGTAAACAACCACAAGAGCAAGCGTGACTACCTCACTTGGACCTCAACTTTGAGCCCCCTCAACAGAACTCGGCTGGAAGCAACTCACAGGCAGCCGGCAAACTTTCCCTCTTCTTTCTTCGTTCTTTCCTTCAATGTATTGACAATGAATAATTGATTGGTTACTACTGCCGCGGGTAGTAGAGTAGTAGAGACTGAGAGTGGTGAGAGTTGGCAACCGACAACACGACTATAAAGATATGGGATGATGGAGATGGAGATGGGATGAAGATGAGTCCTGAGCCAGCGCAAGCAGATGGATAGCGATAGCAATACCGATACTGATACTGGAGATATCCGCGTCTTTCTCTCAAGCCCAAAAGGCAAGCAGCAGAAGGTAGGTGGGACAAAGGCGGGCTTTATGGTTGGGGCTCTGGCAGCTTCGTCGACGGCTATGCATCCTTCCCACCTGGCTCATCCAGAAAATGCACACTGCACTGCACACAATTTCTGGAGGCAAGGGAAGAGTGAATGAGACTTGCAGACTGGCTAGCTGGCCCAGTACCAGTGTACCAGTCCCGTTCGCAGCATTATCCCATTGAGGCGGAACTTGCTTCTGGAAACGCAACAATGAGGAGCCCAGTGCTCATCCCCATCCCTTGGGAAACCTCTGCGAACGCACCCACCACACCACCAATGAAAAGTCCCCATCCGACATCTGGCTCTTTTCCTGGGGAACCTAGGAAAAGCGATATCTGACAGATAAGTGGCAGCCAAAGTGAGACAAGCAGCGGATCTTAGCTGACCATATCCTGCCAGGCATGTCTCGCATCTCCATCACCTGAATGGCTCCATCTTGTTTGGTGGTCGCCGCCGGCACCTACCGCTCTCTTGCGTTTGGTCCCCTTATTGGCATCCATGATCCCCGCAAGCCATGCTTAGAAGTACTCTATCTTACGGCAAAAGCAAAACGCAACTGCAAGTGTGCGTTGCGTTGCGTTACTCCATACCCAGGAAGAAGCATGGGGATGGCATGGCCGTTGAACCCGGAGATGAGCACCGCACCCCAACAACAGAGATCATAGCGAACTTGAAGATGTGTTGTGTTAGCTTTCTCGACAAAGTAATGTGGGTAGAACGAACTCATCAGAAGGCTCGTCTCTGGTGCGAAGCAAATCCAAATCAATATTCGTTGAAGGGCTGTCTTTCTTAATAAGGAACCTCCTTGCATATCAATCCATATTCCACCGTTGAAAACACCTTCAGTTGAGGAAAAATCAAAGTTATGCTGGATAGTTGAAGATGAAAGGAAGCACTATTGAAAGAGAAAGGACAGAAGACTCCATTCCCTCTGGTAACACACTACCTACGGTGACCTTCTGCGCAATACAATTCGGTGAATAACATGCTACTATTGTGGTTCATCATCAGATTTCCTTACTATTGTCGTTGTTGAGAGCAATTCATCGTCCACCGACCCGAGCAGGGGGGACATGTGGTTGAAGTGAGGATATGGAGGTCAAGCGATCGGAATCGGGGAATCGGGGAATCGGTTCGGGATCATGAAGATCTTCCGAATGCCACCACGCTTTCGTCAGCAGGAAACCTACCCTACCTCCCCTAACCAACGGGATTCATTAAACCACATGGATATGTACCTCCAAATGTTAAACCTCATCCAGATATCAGTACCAAACCAACAGGTAGGTTCCTACAAGGTATCAGTAAAATCTAATCTTAATCTCACATCCCAAAATCCCCGCTCACCACGATGTTTCGGGACTTTTACTTTTGCCAACCAAACTTAGGTACACTTCTGTATGTGCATCTGCAATCTGCATCGAACGAATCGACTTGGCCACCCCCTACCTCCCTGGCTTCCATGCGATTCGCAATTTACAATGTACAGTACCTTCCCCATCCTCAGAACAAACAAAACAAAACAAACCGATAAAACGACATCACATTACCGGTAGCGGGGATACCTCGCTATCACATCCAGTACCTGTACTGACTACCGTTGACAAGACATGAGATGATGGTTGATGGTTAAGTTGACTAGCACATCAAACATAGAATACTAACACCACCGAGCAAACCCCGAGGCTGAAAATAAAAACGTGGGAGATATCGTCATCCATGTCACAGTGCTCACTCATCTCAAGTTTCCCATCTTATTCCCATCTAAATCTCTGTTCGAATACCAGACGAAGTAAGACGGTTGTACCAAGGCTCTATCCAGGTCGGGGTCCCCGCTGGCTCCGCTCTCGTCTCTGGAATGGATGCAAAGATTTCATTGGATTGTGAAAGCAGTCAATTACAGATATGAAGACAAAATTGGGTGAGGTCTCCTGTCTACTCCCCGCGCTCAGAGAGTGGAAACAAATAACGTGATATAAACGCTTGATCGGTAAAGAATTATGGGTATGGATATGGTATATAGTTGGAGGAATCATAGTAGGTTAGTAGGTTGGTAGTTTGGTAGGATTGGACGAAGCTAGCTGGGCTGCCGGGTATATGCAGTATAGATAGTATAGATAAATCACATCAACCTCATCATCACACTCTCACGATCTCACAAAGATTTTTTGAAAATTCCATTTACTATTGACCTATCAACATAAAAAAAAAGGAGGGAAAACTAAATACAAGAAAAGAGAGAGAAACTGAAATTAAGAGAAATCTATCGCCTCAACCGAAACCACAAAAAAGGGAATGCCCGCTAGTAGAGTCAGAGTTCATATCAAATTTCTTTTCCGCTTGCTTGCTTGCTATCTGTCTTTCTTTCTGTCTCTCTCTCTGTCTCTCTTTCTGTCCAAGAACCAAATTCCAGTTTCCCAATCAAGCGCCAAAGGAGACCAAAGGAAAATAAAATCAAGAAGGAAAAAAGGGGGAAGAACAAGGGTAATAATCAATTATAATAGCATATTCTATTTGCAAAGACCACACCACCACCACCACCACCACCAGTATGGGGTTCAATTTTGATTTGGAGAGAGGAGTGAGGGGAAAAAATGACCAGTGATGGTTGAAATCTGGTAATGGTATAGACAATTCATCTCCGTTGCAAGAAGCCGGAAATGCTTTCCTGGGTTGGGTTGCTCTGCTGCCCTCCTTCTGGTTCCCCCTCCACTTTCTCGTCGGGGGCGGGCGAAATTTTGGTTCTGTCTGTCTAATGAGATGTTCGTTTGCTCTTCATGACCAAACGTCCTCCTGCCATGGTGATCAGTATTTGCGTTTGCCTTGTGAAATTGTACTCGGGTCGATCCGTCGGGAGGAAATGATTCTTGCAAAGGGAAGAAATTTACTTACTTGGTATTGGTTTGCTGATCGCATTCCCTTGACGATTTCTTCCGCCTTGTTTTCAGGAATGCCGCGTTCCTTGGAGATTATTTTCCCTAGGACAATGTTGACTTCTCGGGCCATGTTGGCTGCATCACCGCAGACGTAAAAGTAAGCCTTCTTTTGTAGTAATTCGTTGACTTCCTTGGCGTGCTCTTCTAATCGGTGTTGGACATAAACCTTCTTAGGCCCATCTCTTGAGAATGCGGTGATAAGCTCAAACTTGTCTCCAAGATCCTTCTTGTATTGCTGGGAATTGTGTCAGATATAGTTAAGCACTTTGGTTCCCAGACTCAACTTACCTCCCACTCGGATGCGTACATGAAATCCTCCGTCTGTTTTCGGCATCCAAAGAACAGAATTGTCTTACCCACATCCTCTCCATTCTTTGCTTGTTGTGCTCGCTCCTGTACGAATGCTCTAAATGGTGCAACTCCAGTACCTGGGCCAACCATAATAACTGGTTTGGATGGGTCCGAAGGTAGCTTGAAGTTTGAGTGACGAACGTGGATAGGTACATGAACACCATCATACTTGTTTCGAGGGCCAGTAATCTCATAGGTCAATCCGTGAGGATCGGGTGCTGGGTCACCGTGTTGTTTCTGTTTCAAGGCGAGCAAGTAGTTTGTAGTAACACCCTTAAGCGCATCTTCGCGACCAGCAATTTTGGTTGACTCCACAACGGCAGTAATTGAGATTTTCGTTTTCTGTACGAGTGATGATGACGAAATAGAGTAGTAACGTGGCTGGATTTTGTTGATTCCTTCAATGAAAGCAGAGAAAGGGATGTTAGTCCACTTTTCAGTACCTCCAACAGTCTGTAAAGCCTGGGCAATATTAAGACATCTGCCGGCAATCTTCTCAGAAAAGTACTCCTTGTCGCTTCCGAGTTTGGCCATTTCCGCCTTGGCGTCTTCGTTAGGGGCAAATGGTGCCAAGGTGGAGATGAATTGACGAGAGACAGGGGCACAAATTTCCATATGATAACGAATGACGGCGTCATAAGTGGTTGGTGTAGGGAATGGGACTTTCGCGGTGGAGTCTAATGGCTTGACACTGACAACGCTATGTCTCTTTGGTAGTAGACCAGTAACACTAAGAAATCTGTCGACTTCCTTGCCAGAGTTGGTGGGCCAAATTGCAATGTGATCTCCAGTCTGGTAGCTGAGGTTTGAGCCACTGATATCAATTTCCATGTGGAGGCAGTTTCTGTCCTTGACGGAGAAGAGTTCATGAGATTCGGCGATGGGTGCAATGTATGGGTTGTGGGCGTTGAATGGGCCTTTAGAAGAACCTTCGAGGTGCATTTTGTTGGGCTCTCCCAAATAGACTTCAGGGGATTCTGTGGTCAAATCTTCGCGCTCGTTGATGGCAAAGACTGGTTCATACACTGCTTCACGCTCCTCGAGACCCATCTTTTCAGACAACTCAGCCCACATGGGATCCTTCCAGGCAAGGAAATCTTCCTCCATGGTTCCGGCTCCATCATCACCCTCTCCAGCGGCTCCAATTCTGTGCGCGCCTAGCTTGGTCAATGCGGAATCGACATTTCGAACCATGGAGTTGTAGTGTTCATAAGTGTTGTTGCCGAGGCCAAAAGCCACGTACTTGAGATTTCCAAGTGGGGGGTCCGCTGATTGAGAAAAGGTAGGTTCGCCAGTGTAGATAAACTCATAGAAATCGACCGCATTATCAGTTGGTTCACCCTCTCCGTAGGTAGCCAGAATGAACATGACCACTTTGTCTTCCGGGAAAGCGTCGAGGTTTTCAAAGTCGTAGTCTTCCAAATCGGCCACCATGGTTTCCAATCCAAAGCGACTCTTGCCTTCCTTGGCCAATCTCGAGGCATAGTCCTCTGCGGTACCGGTTTGCGAGCCATAGAAAATCACGCAGTTCTTGTTGGACTCCTCCATCTTCTCCACGATGTTTCTCGTCTTCCCCGCCTTGCTGCCATTGGCGGCTGAGTAGGTCGAGGCATATGGATCCTGTACAATGCCCCAGTACGTGCCTTTCGTGAAGTATGCAATGGTCCCCAGGCAGATGGCAGCCAGGACAACAAGGTCCAGAGTGTCTAACTGCGCCATGGTTGCTGGACAGTGAGGGTGAGGCCAGATGTTGTGGCTCGAGGTGTTGACGTGGCCGAAGCAGGCAGATCACAGCTGCTGGTCGCTCCGTCTCTTGTGACACTCGGCGACTCGGGGTCGTCAATCTCTGGTCAAAGAAGGGAGATGAAGATTCGAATGCGTGCGTGCAAAAGGAACACAATGCGGCGTGAAGACGATGTAATATTCTCAGTCGAGGCCGTATCTCGGCGGATCGTGGTGTGTGGATGGAAAAAGTGACAACCGTCCACGTCCGAGCTTACTGTGCAGTACAGCAGCCTCCGACAGCTGCGTTACCTAAGGATCGTGGGATGTTTAGCTTTTGCTGGATCACAGCGCCACTCGATTCACTCGTCGATAGTTGTTCAGTGGCAGTACTCGAGTACGGAGATGGGATGGGCGGGTAATGCTAATGCTAGTGGTCCTGGTACTGCTACTGCTACTTATATACTTGATGGTAGTCTGTCTTATCGAATCTCGCTAGATGCCCATGCCTGCTTCCTCGCTCTGAGGGCTTCGTATCGACAATTCGGCTTCGGACTCTACGGAGTAACTGACTAACTGTTGGCACTCCGAGATATCTGGTCTGCAGTCGGTCCACAAAGTCCACTACTCGTACTATGACTTTGCTGATTCGCCTATATGCTGGAATAAATGATACTGCAATGCCCAGGCTGATACATGTCACAACCACACAACTTCGGTATGGATAATTTTCAACGATTCATTTCCTACTTTGGGCCTTGGTTCTTGGACCAACTTATCCACCGTCAAGGAGGAGTTGCCCTCCATACACAAGCTTTTGGGAATTTTGGGGAGAATATCCTATCGACATATCTTGTACAAGGTACATAGATGTACTGCCTAGATCGGTGTTTGTCTAGTGTCCGTAGCTGTACCCGTACTTCTCCAAACCGAGGTCTTGCCTTCTGCAAATCCTGCCGTCACCACGTCTTACGTCTCTCCCTTTTTCATCCGAGAACCTTATCTTGCCACCAAAAATACGCCGTACTAACACAGCAGTACTGTAACGGCAGTTAAATTTACCTGCAGAGGATGAGGTGTCCTTTTGAGCCACGGCCACGGCCACTGCCACGGCCACGGCCACAGCCACAGCCACGACCAGTCATGCCCTATCAGTGATCACACAAAGCATTGGGCGGCGAGTGCCACCTATCCATAGCACATATCCATGACTTGAGGCTCCGGGGACCAAAGAAATGATCGCTGGCTCGGCTGAGTTGCTGGGTTGCTCCCGAAGTCGCTGTCATCCCAGTAAAAACTGTACAGTACTCGAGTACTCGTGCAGGACTGGCTAAAAGTTCCGGGACACCACCGATGCTTCTGGAATTTTGGACCCTGACCATCACACCCTTCTCAGACCAGACGATATGTGTTGGGGGTGTAGAAGACAAGCGAAGGGCGTGAGGAACTTCGACATGTTGTGGAATAGCCTTCTTGCTAAGGTTGTTTAGGTTGACCACTTCGGGCAACTATTCTATTGTGGACGCGGGCTTGGAAGAAAACATTTCGAGCGACTCCAATTCTCATGAGCCCCATAAATATATCACAATTCATCGCGGCTCAAAAAGATCCTTCTTCTCGGCAACTTGGAAGTCTTGTTGACAAAAATAACGGGCATTCTCCGTACTCAACGGCAAGTCACCCACTATTACTCAGGATATCCGCAACCCTAAGTTCTTAGTAAGACCTTGGCCTCGAAAGTCATGATTTCCCAAGTCTAGCAAGAATAAATTCGGCCGAGGCGCCCTCTTCCACTTCACGAAATACTCTGCCATGCCCTAATTTGCGACTTATCTTGCAAAGGAAGTCTGTCAGTCACATACTCCTGCAATATGCACGTAATCATTGCAGGCTTTATCCTTAGACTCCTGATGCAATCCTCAACTTCTCCTCCGATCATGGGCGGAACTACCTACCTACCTTACAGATCCAGTGACAATACATCTAATGTTCAAAGGTCATCCACAAAGGTTATGAGGGTCAAAAATCGTGTACATGAATCTTCTAAAACATCTCTATATAACCTGGACATACACTTTACTTTTGGTAAGTTACTCAACATATCACGTCATGTCTTTTTTCCTTTGCGCTTGGCCAAGTCCAATCGCAGGATTGCGCATTCGGTGACAACCAACGTCTCTCCTGAACACTCTCGCTCGGTTCCTGGAACCCCTTTATTTAGAAGTCTCGAAACCACATTGCGTGGGGTCGAGGCCCACCAATAGTTGCAAGTATTACTTATTATTACTCCAAACCGTGCCAGAGCCAGGCGTGCATGAGATGAAGTCTTTTGCTGAGGGAAATTTCTTTTTATGCCATAGCATGCCAAAAAAGGTGTGCAGAGCTGCCAGGGGCAAGTGCTCACCGCAGCGATCATTGGCTGTGCGGACAGCAGGCGACGATGCTTGGGCGTCAGAACATTTGCCAGGTACCAGACTTCAGAGGGGGCTAGAGAGCACCGCATATGCTCTGTCTCTGCTCTGCTTCGTCGTTTGCAAGATCCAGTACTTGTACCACCTCCGTACGCTGAACGATGCCCACGGTGCTATTCCGTCTTCGACTGTTTCTCGCGCGCGGCGATGGAGAAGCTCTGAGTGCCGGCCATCCCACGACCTATTAATTGAGTGTACGAGTCCTCGGCAACGATGGGCAAGTGTGAGTCCAGTTCCCCGTTTCTAATTGCTTCTCATCATCGCCATCGCCTTTCCTTTGCAGATGTGCCAGTCGTAGCTTAGCATTGCCCTCACGGCCGCCCGCCAGCCCCAACCTCGCAGGTGCTTGCCAGCCCAGCGCTGCTCCAAGGGATGAGACTGCAGCGGGAGCTCAAATAGAACGGCGAGAGTCGGAGACAGCTGGAGCTAGAGCCAAAGAAAGGCAAAGCCCAAAGCTTGAACGATTGCATTGCCACTCGCGCACTTGCAGCACCCAAGGGCCTTGAGGGACCAACCCTCTCCCTCGCCCTCAAGCAGACCTGCAGTGGTGGGCGAGACGGCCAGACGCTGCGAGCGACTTGAGACGACGCTGCGTGCGTCGCGCAGCCAAAAACATGATAGCCCCCCCACGAAGCCGAACCCGTGCTAACACCGTCTCATCAGCCCAGTCGCCGGTTGAAGGTCTGAGCGATCGGTTGTCGACCGTCTTCTCGCAGTACACGCCCATTGATATCGAATTGTGGAAAAGCGAGTCCTGGAACGCGACCTTGAAACCGGCCTCGAGATCCGTAGACGGAAGAGACCACCCATCACAGTACCAACACCAGACCTTCCCGGCGGGACTCGCGCCGAATTCCTCGTCAGACCTCCAACTCCAACCTACGAATTTGTCCCCCCGTCTGTATCCGCCGGGAAGCACACTTGCAGACAAAACTCACAATCGCCAGACCAGCATTGTTCATGGCATACAGCACTCGAGGAATGGGAGTGTCGCTAGTTCCTCGTCCAGCCCGCTGAGCCCGCAGATAATTGCTGCCGTGGGAGGAGGGAGGTCTAATGCATCCAACATGGGCGATTCTGTGTTCATGTCCAGCAACATGTCCAGCGGGGGCTCCTTCAGCTCGAGTACCACTCTGGTCCCCGATCGACCATCAACAGAGCACAGCAACTACTCAACGACCCAACGGAGACTAGAACGGAAGCAGAGCGTGAAGCCTCGCAGTCACCATCACTCCAATTCGCGCCATCACAAGGATGAAGTGAAAACCGTGGGGGAATATGCCTTGCATGTATTGTTTACATCTGTCAGTTGCCAGACTTGTACCCGCTACGAGCGCTTCACTAATCCCCTCTTAGTTCATTGCACAGGCGGAAGAGAAGATCAACATGTGTATTACAGTGCCCCTCGACCCTGAGCCCCAAATAGAGCAGATATGCGGGCCCGGCGTAGATGCGACATTCGATCAGTTAATTTCGGCTTTGGGACATATCGCAAGTCAAAAACCAAAACCGCTAATCGATTCCATGATGTTATGGCGCAAGAACAAAAGTGATGCTGCAAACGAAGCTCGGACACAGCTTGCCCAGGTAGACCCCCCTTCCTACGTCATCTAATATGTTCCTTATACTTTCAACTAGCTTCGAAGCAACAGTGTTTCTTCTTCTTCTGGTCATCCTCCTCGAAGAAATACCGAACCTCCTCACCTGACAACGGATTCAGATGGGACTAGTGCACCTTCAATTGCCGCACGTCAAGAATTTGTTGCCCAAGCTGAACGTCGTTCTGCAGCATCCATTTACATTTTGTGCCGGGTTCTGATAGAAGTCATTGGTCAAAGTACACTAACATGTATCACGCCGGATATGGAGGAGAAATTGGAGGGAATCATTTTTGGTCAATTGAAGATTGCTGACGCTGAGGCGCTCGCCAACTCCTCTCTGAAGATGGCGAATTGGCATTTGTTCAGCCAATTACTTGGTGTCATGAGCGAAATAAATTTCGATAGCGTTGCCGACCGCTTCATCAACGACCTCGAAAAATCCCAGGCCGATTTGGTTGGTAAGGGTCCAGGGAACAGAGAAATAGAGGGTAGAATGGAACTTGTTCTTGGAGGAATGAAGCACTTGCGCATCAAAACATATCCCGAAGATATATGGGACCAATCTTGCGACTTTATGATATCCCTTGGCCGCTTCTTTGATGTGTCTTCGGGCCAGCGCCTCAAATATGCTTACTGCCAAGCTTTGGAAGTTCTTTTACTACCTGTCGCGGCCACAGCTAATACGGAGTTGAACATGCCAAAATGGACAGAGGTCCTTTCAACTATTGGCCCCCGACTTGCGTCAATGTTTGTAAAGCCTAAGCATTGGGCGGTTGCTTTCCCCCTTACTGCCACACTGCTTTGCGCCTCTCCTATAGAGACTTTCTCGACTCAGTGGCTGCAGCTTGTATTGCCATTGCAGCCCAAATTTAAGGATCGATTCGCACGCCCAATTTGCCTTCAAGTAATATCCCGGCTTCTATGGACCTATCTCTATCGTTCTCAAGAATCAACCGCTGTCACGCACAAGAAGCTAGATGAAGTCATGAAGCTAGTTCTGCCACCAGGGAGAAGAACCTACCTTTCGACCGATGCATCTATTGCGGACCCACTGATTCAAATTATTCGCATTATCGGGTTCAAACATCAAGAGTATTGCTTTAGGAATATTGTATTTCCTTTGATCAATGCCGACCTATTTGCTTCTAGAGAACTCAAGGATTTCAAGATCGAGCAACTAGAGCCAGAAAAGATGGTTATTGGTATTCGAGCTTTTCTTGCCATAATGTCAGATCTAGAAAAGGGAGATCAAGGGCGACCGCCATTTCCTCAGCAGTATCAAATGACGCCAGCTTTTGAGAGACTACCAACCTCTCCTATCTTGATGTCTCCGCGACCAGTTACCTCTACAGCAATGCCAACGACGAAAGGGGAAGAGCGACTTTCGCGCCCTGTCCTCACAAACACTCTCGGCGATGTCGCAAGGGAGTATTATGCTCGATTTTGTGAGATCCTTGGAAAGATAACTATTATTTGTGACAACACCTTTGGTGGCCAAGCTGTGCTTGACGAGAAATTCAACAGTCCAGCACCAAAAACTCCCATTGCAGAAACTTTCAACTTTGGTCGTCGAGGTGGTGACGATCATCTCAGTCCATCAGAATTTAAACAAGGTTTTTACGAGCTGCTTCACGTCGCCGTTCAGGCCTTACCTCGTTGTCTGTCTTCTGATATCCCCATTAAGTCGCTGGTAAATCTCTTGTGCACTGGTACCGCACATGTACAATATAACATTGCCGAATCGTCTGCACAATCTCTCAAATCAATAGCGAGACAATCACAGGCGCAGCAAGTCACCATTGGGTTTGCGAGATTTATCTTCAATTTTGATGACAGGTATTCTACCATGTCAGAGGGCGGCATGCTTGGGCCCGGTCATATCGAGAGCACCCTCAAGCTTTATGTTGAACTCCTGCAAATTTGGATTGAAGAGATCAAAAACAAGACTAGAGAGGCTGCAGATGCTTCCGGAGATGACAATTCAGACAAGAGAGGAATGCAGCTGGATTTATCAGGTATTTGGGCTCAGATTGATGAACTCGAATCACACGGATTATTTTTCCTTTGCTCTCAATCTCGAAGAGTCCGGGCATTTGCTGTCAATGTCTTGCGTCTCATTACAGAATTCGACACCGCGCTGGGAAAGGATAATAGTCGACTGATTCATATTCTCGAGGGTGATTCCATGCATGTCATGGATTTCAACGACGAGCACTTATCAGTCGCTGAGCGCAGTAGGCTTCAGCGTGGAATGCAGAGGAGCAACTCTCAAAGCGCCTTAATCGAGCTTTGCAGCAGTGAGATATCCTACGACACGACACTTTGGTTCAAAATATTCCCAAATCTGATCAAGATTAGTTATGAGCGCTGCCCATTTGCTGTTACACTCGGGCGGGAACTTATCTGCAATCGCGTCCTCCAGATGCACAAGACTATCTCTACCCTCTCGGAAGCAACGAGAGGTCCACATTATGGTGGATCATTTGATCGCATTGAACCCGGTAGTGGTAGATTCCTTTCTCGAGCATCAACTACGCCACCTGAGGTACTAATTGAACAATGGAAACTCTATTTGATAGTCGCATGCACAACACTATCTGATAAAGGTGGGGCGCAACAGCTATTAGCACAAGGTCAGCATGTCAGAAAAGGCTCAAAGCTCGCCCAGCCCCAGGAAAAGATCGTTTCCGCGCGGTCCCTTTTCAAAAAAATCATACCACTTCTCTCTGTGGGACCAGCTTCAATAAGGGACGCCGTAGTGGTAGCTCTTGGAGCCATCAATGTCAACATATACAAAACTTTGTTGGAAGAGTTGCAAGACGCGGTGGCACGATGTAACGACGATGCTAGAGCCCGAATACACCAAAGAACTGCAAGCAGTCCTCGTAGGAATCGTAAGACTGACCTGCTGAGAACCGAGATAACCCACGTCTACAGATTGACATCTCATTTCCTCAAGGATTCCGATATTTATGAAGATGATTGGATTGTGAACAACCTTGTCCTCTACACCAAAGACCTCAAGCTTTTCCTTATGGATGGCGAGGTTCAGATGGATTGGGAGTTTCAAAAACTCCGTCGACACTACTGCGGCCTGATGGAGGAACTCTTTGAAGGAATCAATCGTACCCAAGACCCATCTCGCTGGATGACTTTTGAGTCCAGGAAATCGGCCTTCGCCTTGATGGAGGATTGGTGTGGATACTCACCCAATCAACAGCAGATCCGCCAGAGGGAGGACAGTATGAGACAGTCGATGATTGACCAGCAAAGCATTGGCGAGCGAGGTACGGTGACTGCCGCCATGGAGATTGAGAAACGCAATCTACGTACCGCTGCACTGAGCGCCATGGCTGCACTTTGTGGGGGGCCGATCAGTATTACAACCGAAAGCAAAGCCAACCTGCAATTCGATATCCGAAGGATGCTTTCCTGGATCGAAACCATATTTAGTGTTGGAAGCGACAGAATGCATGCCATAGGTCGAAGGGCACTCAAGAATTTGATTGTGCACAACAAGGAGTACTCCTATCTCTTAGACCACTCAATATCACGATGCTACCTCGCAGATGCCTCGAAAGTTTTGGATAGTTACTTTGAGGTAGTAACGCAGGTAGTTTTGGAGAATTCCGATTACCCGATGCCATTTTGGAGATTGCTTGCGATTGGCCTCTACACGCTCGGCAGCGAAATGAGCGAAATCCGCTCTAAATCTGCCCATGTGCTGCGAGCTCTCGAGGAGAGACAACAAAAAAGCTCCAAGATTCAAGATTACGATATAAGCATCTCGGATAAGACGAAGGCTGTGTACAAGCTTGCGCAATTTGAAATATCCAAGCGTCTTTCGATTCAGCACTCTGAATTGGCCTTCCTCATATTTTCAGAATTCACCCAATATTTCAAAGACCTTCAACCTGATGCCCAGCGAAACATGGTCGCTGTCATTCTTCCTTGGATTCAGATAATCGAATTGCAACTCGACCCCAACGGTGGGCCGACAGCATACTCGTATGTCTTGCTTGCAAATCTCTTTGAGATCACTATCAAGTCCAGTGGCGCTCTTCACCACGAAGTTCAGGCCTTGTGGCAAGCGCTCGCTACTGGCCCTCATGCAGGAAACGTCCAGCTAGTACTTGATTTCATCATGAATCTCTGCCTAGATCGACGCGAGCAGAACTTTGTCGAATATGCAAAGCAAATTGTTGTCTTTCTGTCGAGTACTCCGGCGGGTGTCAAGGTCGTCGAGTTCCTCTTGATGCAAATAAATCCCAAGGCAATGATACCGAACGAGAGGCGTGAGCTTGCTCCGCCTCCACTAGACACAGTCAAACTACCTTATGTAGCCGACTTGACCGAAGCTCTGCCAATGGGTGCTAAACAGGCAGGCTTCTCGTTGGGGCAGCTATCATTGATTCTACTGGTCGACCTGATGGTTTCTCCAGACCAACTGGTGGCCGAGAACGTGCCGCTACTCCTGCAGGTCGTAACAGTTCTATGGGATCACTATATTCCTCTAGTTCAAGACCAAGCCCGCGAGATGCTAATTCATCTGATGCATGAGCTGGTAGTCTCAAAGACCGATGATGAATTTACGATACCCACGAAGACGTCCATTGAGGACTTTATTGAATCTATCAGACGCCATGATCCAGCCGTTATTTGGCAGTACGAAGATAACAATGGCAAGGTTGATGATCAAGACAATAAAGTGCCGGCTGGAATGGAACTACTTACGACCGCAATGGTGAAGAATTTTGAAATTACATATCCTGGTATTCAAGAGCATTGGGGCAAATTGTCACTGACTTGGGCTACATCTTGTCCCGTCAGACATCTCGCATGCCGATCCTTTCAAATATTCCGTTGCATTCTCACCTCCCTAGATCAACAGATGCTTGCAGACATGCTAGCTAGGCTGTCGAATACCATTGCAGACGAGGATTCTGACGTCCAAACATTCTCTATGGAAATTCTTACCACCCTCAAGACCCTCATCTGCAAGCTGGAGCCAGGTGATCTATTAAACTTTCCACAATTGTTTTGGACAACATGTGCATGCTTGGATAGTATCAATGAGCGAGAGTTCTTGGAAGCATTGAGTATGTTGGAAGTCTTAATGACGAAGTTGAACTTTTCGGACCACAATGTTCGAAAAATTCTTATGGAGGGTTGCCCCCCTAAATGGGAGGGCACTTTTGAAGGACTCCAACCTTTAGTATACAAAGGACTACGCTCCTCTGTCTGTCTCGACTTGACTTTAAAGACTCTAAATGAACTAGTCCAGCTTCCAAATGACCCTCTCATTGGAGATGGTAGTCGTTTACTGTATGCGGTTCTGGCGAATTTCCCTGGGTTCCTACATGCCATGGATCAACCAACCATCGACACGAAGAGCGCCCAGACAGCCGGCATTCTTGCTGAAGTTGCAGAAGCCTCTGGTTGCAATACCATCGCTAGAGCACTAAGTGGATTCGCTGCTTCACGCTATCGGTCGAGTAAGGATTTCCAGTCTCAGTTGGTCTCAGCCCTTCGAGAGGCATTCTTCCCTGAGCTAGACTTTGGCGCCCTGATTTTCCTGATGGGTCTTCTGACAAACAGCATACCATTTTACAGGCTGAAGACGATGCGCATTCTATGTTCTGTCATTCCAGATATCGACATGCGAAAACCAGAAATTGCGTCACATGGTCCTGACTTGATATCACCTCTACTTAGGTTGTTGCAGACAGAATATTGTATGCAAGCTCTTGAGGTTTTGGATAAAATCATGACCATGGCCGGAACTTCTATGGACAAACATCATTTACGTATGAGCATGGCTCGGTCATCGTCAAAGGCCATTCGAAAAGAGTATGAACGTACCCAAAGCCTTTTCGGAATTCCTGAAGAATCAGGATGGTCAATTCCTGTTCCAGCAAAGCACGCCGAAACCACGAGATCCAACGTACATGCTGCGTTTTACATGTGCCAAAGCGCAGAAAATGCGAACCAAGAACCAGCAACCACCCAAGATGTTGAATTCCACGTTGACAACTTCCAATACGGGTACTTCCCAGCACCCGAACGAACCGAAACGATGATGTCTGATGAAGGACGAGTAGAAGGACATATTGGAGACTTGGTGATGCGCCTCGACAGTCTTGATGACTTCTTCGAGGATAGTTTAGGCAGTCCCACTAGTGATGGACGATCATCTCGTACAATCACTGAAGCTGGGTTCTCAGGGGATGCATTCGAGTCAGGAGCACAGTTATATGATGAGCAAACGCTGCCCATCTTACATCAGTCACTTGCACGTACCTCAAGCACCGCATCATTTCAAAATGGGTTCGCTGACAGAGTTTCGCCTGGCAGTCGTGATGCTACCTCGAACGCAATGAATCCCGGCGCTTTCAAGCTCGCCACGTCCGCTCGCCCCGGGCTGCACACACGAAGTATTACGTCGCCCTCCGCACCGTCGGCTAGCTTCCAAAGTACGCTCACCACTTATCTGTCTGATGAAGAAGGGACCGATGAGGTGTTCTCGGATGGCGATGATGATCGGGTTGGTCCGTCGGGAGAGGGCTCCTTCTTCCTCGAGAGCATGATCAAACCGCTTGCTCAGGGTACTCGATCTGGGGTTCGACGGTTGACGGGTGGTAGGACGAGAGAGGGGGACAGATTCCGGGAGAGCTATCGGAGGGGGATCAGTCAGCCGCCTAGGAGTCCTAGGGTCCCGAAGGTGCCTAGTGCGTTTTTGCAGCCGAACTCTTAGAGTAGTTGGAGTCTTAGTGAGGAGATGATGGATATGTGGACATGTTGGATGTTGGATGTTGTTGTTGAATATGAACTGAGTGATGGAGGGAGGGGAACTGATGTAACGAAGAGGGGAACTGATGTAACGAAGAGGGGAACTGATGTAACGAAGAGGGGAACTGATGTAACGAAGAGGGGAACTGATGTAACGAAGAGGGGAACTGATGTAACGAATATTACCTTAATTATCTTATTGCTTCTTTTTATTTTCTTCTCCCATCTTCCTACGTTTTTATAACTTTTTTTTTTCTTTTGATGTAGGTTTTTGTGTTTGGAGATGTGCTA
Organism: Hymenoscyphus occultus; assembly: GCA_900536445.1. Taxonomy (NCBI): domain Eukaryota; kingdom Fungi; phylum Ascomycota; class Leotiomycetes; order Helotiales; family Helotiaceae; genus Hymenoscyphus; species Hymenoscyphus occultus. Next base: position 37,362 of record UNPT01000252.1, on the reverse strand, counting down.
AGCATTGTTCTCTTGTTGGTTGAGTGTTAAGTGGTGATTTTTTTGTTTTATGTGAATGAATGAATGAATGAATGCCATTGTTTTTGGAGTTTTTCGTTTTTGATGGGAAGGGGGAATGAGGGAGGGGGGTTAAGTGGATGATAGTTGGGTATGTATGGTATGTTTAGAGAATTGTAAAGGGTTTACTTTCAAGAGGTTTTTTGGGGGGGTCATGTGGACTGGAAGCTGGTTGGGATTAATGGAGGGTTACCTATAGGTTAGGGAAGGCTTGTTGATTAATACAGTAATGTTGTCTTAATTGATTCTTGATTCTTGAACTGTTTTTTTCTTCTTCTGTATGCAGGTGTCTGTGAGAGAGGAGGGTATTGAGGGACTACTGTTTATATATGTAGGATGGATGATGGATGTATGTGTCGAATAGAATGAGGGAGTGCTTGTTTGGATGTAGTTAGTAGTATTGAATCCTGTATGGGTGAGCCAGTTGAGCTAGTTGAGCTAGGTAATCAGCTGAAGGTAATTAAATATCTGTCTTGAGTTAGGGGAGGGAAGGGAATAATGATGGTGTTGGTATTTGTGTGGATTGAGATTTTTGAGAGGGGGATTTGATATCGATATCTTGTGTTGTGTGTTGTGTGTTGTGTGTTGTGTGATGTGTAGTGTAATGTGTCATGTGTTTTTTTGGTGGAGTTTTGACGATTGGATAATGGAAATCAGAGAACTCTGGACTTGAGGGGTTTCTTAGGGGTCTTGTGGACTGGAAGGTGGTTGGGATAAATGGAGGGTTACAAGTAGGGGTATGTTACAGGTGACTTGTTTGTTCGAGAGTGTATGTGAATAGGAGATGGAAGAAAGTAGGTAGGGTTTATGTTTGTATTTGTAATGCCATAGGATATTTGTTCTTGATTAGAGGGTTAGAAAGAAGGCGGAAGAGGAGAGAGGGTAATATGAAATAATCTAGAGAGCTAAGAATATTACGGGAAGACAGGGAAGGGACGGGTTTTTGTATTTGTATTTGTTTATTAGATTACTCGAGCAGAGAAAGAAAGTCATTTATCTTTTTGAGTACTAGAGGTTTTTGTTTTTTATAATTCATTTAGTTTAAGGAATTATTTTCTATACTTAGGAGAGAGTAACTACCTATAATATATCTTTATCTACTTTATTTCAATAGCGTTACGGTTTTAAGAAAAGGAAAGATGGAAATTATAATATTAAAGCTTTTACTAAAGGCGTTAATTTCTCTTAAGTTCAATTATAAATCCTTATTTATAGTCTCTAAAAGATACTACTCTCTAATTATTCTATACGTATATATAACTATCTTAACGTATCCCCTATTCCACTCTATATTATCAAGCCATATACTAACTTTATCCCGACCCCATCCGAAAATCCCCCGGATCACATGTCCACCCCACTCCAACACCCCACCCCACCATCCCACAGTCCCTTTTCTCTAAAAAAATCAATTTCCCAAATAACACATCGGCCTCCAACAAAAAACGCGCCTATCAGCGCCTGCTTGGCTGTACGTCTTCCCATCCCCAGAATTTGTACACCGAATCCCAAGCTAATATCTCTACAGTAGTGGTACAGCGTCTCACTCGTATACATCTGCGATTCATGAGAAGATCCTCGGTTCGATTCCGAGAGTGGGCATTTGCCAGTTTTCTATATTTTTTTGGATTTTTTTAGGCTTCGTTGGGACTTTATGGAGGAAATGGAAGGGTTGGTGGTTTTTGTGAAGTGGTTTGAAGGGTTGGGGAGAGGGGAGGGTAAGGCGGGGTGAATGTTAGGGGTTGATTAAGCTTTGTGAGGTAGAGTATACTTTTGCTACGAGGTTCTCTAGAGTGAGTACGTAAAGCTACAATGATAGTGTTTATATAGACACTCATCAATATCCATTCATGTTACTCTGCAAGTATTCACTTTTACTTTGAGATGGGCCTTCTATGGTTTTCACCGTGTTATTCCTTTCTTTTTTTAGGTGTTGATTCAATCAAGGTTGCATAGAAAGAGAGTGGGATGAAACTTGGCGTTCTTCTTGGCTCCCGTTCATGCCCGTTGGTTCGTATCTGCCAGTCATTTTGAGTTTGAGGCTGATAATGGGCTCGGGATGAACCTCAATTTGAGTGGCCCAAGAATCACTAAGTAATTGTTTTTGACAGACTAGCCCTACCTAGGACCTATTCAACCTATTCACTTACCAATTATCGAATGATGCTGGATAGAAGGGTTTCGCTTTTGGTTTCATCAATATCTACTTAGTTGTACCTCCCTCCCTTCCCTCACAACCCAATAAGCGCCGCTGGCAAGAAAATCGATTGGCGCATGTGATGATGACGTGGAGAGGAGCCGATGGCGGATGGAAGAACAAACTCCAACGCCCCACTGCATATTTTTGATTCTTGTCCTACGACACTAAATCCCTTCTTGCATTTGCATTTGCATTCCTTCCTTTTTCGCGCGAGAAAAACGTAAGCTTGAGCTTCTAGATTGTCCGACTCTTCTTGCAGCGGTGCGACAGCGACCCGGCGGCACCGACGCGACCGTACAACATTGTTGACGTAGACGTGCTTTGGTTGCTTGTGTCGAGCGATCATGTTTCGAGAAACTCGAAGTCTACATGTATTTTGGTTTTCTTTGGCAGCATCTGATTCTGATAGCTTCGTTTCGTCCGCATCATGGTTTTGAACGCCGAGTCGTCTGTGTATCTTCATCTTCTGCAGAATGTGGCTCTGATCCTACTTTCGGCTTTCTTCACTCCTTTTTGTACTTTTGTTGCTTGTCTGAGCTGGTTCGTCTCGCCCCTTTTGAAGGACTCGAAACATATCAAGCATCATCGTCGATGGCGGGAGAAATCTTCTTCGACGTTTAGACCGAGGACGGTGTTGATCACGGGGGTGGGAATGACAAAGGGACTTACTCTTGCAAGAGCCTTTTACCGCGCTGGTCATCGGGTATTGGGTGCGGACTTTGAGCCTTATTATATTCCCGTCACTGGACGTTTTTCGTCTGCGATAGAGAAGTTTTATCGTCTTTCTTCTGCGACGGCTACTTCTGCGAATGGCTCTGCAAGGTACATTCAGGATTTGGTTGATATTATCACGGAAGAGAATGTAGAACTTTGGGTAAGCTGCTCCTGTGCTGAGTCTGCAGTATCAGATGGCGAAGCAGCCGAGACGATTGAAAAAGAGACCAAGTGCAAGGCAATCCAATTTGACCATGCCTTGACGGAAACACTTCATGAAAACCACTCTTTCATAGCACACACCAAAGACCTAGGCCTCAATGTTCCCACGACTCATCTCGTGACTTCCGAGACTGAAGCTCTAAGTGCTCTCTACCCATCCGCTCGTTCCTCTCCTCGCTTGGAGAAATCGACCATGTTAGGAGATCAGAAATACATCATGAAGCCAGTAGGAAAAATTGACACCGTCCGTGGAGACATGACACTCCTTCCCCTTCCCTCTCTTAGAGAGACAGAAGCTCATGTCCATCGTCTGAACCCCACGCCCTTCCGACCTTTCGTCTTGCAACAATTCATCTACGGCCCAGAATACTGCACCCACGCACTCCTCCTCAAAGGGAAAATCAAAGCCTTTGTCGCCTCCCCATCCGCAGACCTACTCATGCACTACGTCCCACTTCCCACATCCAGCGCCCTCTCCCTGGCCATGTACCACTACACCAGTATCTACGCACGCAAAACCCGACCGCTGATGACCGGGCATTTCTCTCTTGATTTCCTAGTCCCAGAACATATCGCGGCCAAAGCAGAACAGATATTTGGCGCCACAGAAGCCCAGATCGAAGATCTAATCCAGGAGTTATACCCCATCGAATGCAACCCGCGCGCCAACACAGCTGTCGTCCTCTTCAAAGACGAATCCGAAGACCTCTCCGAAACCTACCTCTCAGTCCTCGACCCACCCTCCGCTCTCCCTCCCGACCTCAACCATCGCGATGCCATGAAACTGATCGTTCCCAAGCCTTCCATCCCCGGGTACTACTTCCTCAACCACGATGTCGTCGTTTTGTTCCTCCTCCCCGTTTACGAGTGTCTCCGTGGACGTATTGGGATCTTGGATGTCCTGGGGAGGTGGAGTGAGGGGGTTGGTCATGTGCTTTTTTGGCGCGAGGCGAATTTTGAGAGCTGGGATGTGTGGCCGTGGTGGTGGGGGATTGTGGGGTATTGGCCGTTGAGGTGGGCGGTTTGTGTGTGGGAGGGACGGTGGTGGGGGAGGTGCAATGTTAGTACTAGGAAGTTGTTTGAGTGCTAGGTTGGAGGGATTGGGTGTGAGAGGGATTTTGAGGGGATTTTGAGAATAGATGGTAGATACTCCTGGGTGTGGAAATTTCGGGGTTTTGCAAGATAGATAGAGAGAGATGTCTTTTAGTTTCCTTGAGCGAGGGAGGGAATTACAGTTCCAAACTAGATTTGTTGTATTCCAGGTCCCTTTATATACTATGGGTAAATGTGCTCATACCCTACTCCTTGTCTAACAGCTAGGAAGACTTCACTATCACTTCTCGAATTTGGAGACTGGGGCTTAATTAGAGATGTGTTATCCTGTAGCATTATCCATGCCGCTACTGGCTCGTAGAGCTTGTATCATCTACGGAGGATTCAGATCCAGGCGCGGAAGAAAGCCAATTTAGATCCTGAGAATGAGCGAAAGTGACGATCTTGGGAATGATTTTGCTTATTCTGATAATCTGATTGAATTGTGAAGATTGGTAAGGTATAGGAGGTAGGTGTTTTCTTTCTTTTTGTTCTTTTTTCTTCTTGAACATTTCCGCATGGTATCACTACGATACTCTCTCAATCCAACTAAACCTATAGCTATAAACCCACAACAACACAACAACAAGCGAACCTCACCTTACCTCAACCCAATATCAAACACAGGGTCCTCCAAAATTCAACCTAGCAAAACAAAAACACACTCGTCACTTCCTCCCACCTGAACCAATTGGGCATCCATACATCCACACCACAGCACAACATACCACGCCCAACACAACCAAGCACAGCAGAAACTCGCTTATGTCCACCCTCCACCCTCCACCCTCCACCTTTCCCAGCTTTCGTATTAAAGAACTGTATCGTATCGCCCTCGGACAATTACCAATGCCAGATCCGTAGCTTGTCGTGGGAACTCGCTTATCTTAGCTTGATCTTGTTGGGAGTTCAAAGAGATGGTTTGAACTCTGTGGGGGCGAGGAGGCGAGGAGGTTGTACGATATAGATTTGGGAACTGACAACTGTGATACGTTGGGCTGAATGGGGTGGATCTGGTGGGGATGGGGAAGGATAGGGAGGTGGTTTTTATGGTGGTTTTGCTGTTGTTTTGAGGATTGGAGATGAATGATTCGATAAAGGTCGATGGACCACTGGCTGGACTAATCTCTGAGTACCTAGGTAATCGGTAAATATATGGAGGCTGGAAGTAAGATTCTCCATCCAACCTTAACCCCTCATTCAAAGCCTCCCCCATCAATTATCTCCCTACCAACAAAACCCTACACCCTACTTTCAATAACCGCCCTCCCGCCTTGCACTACTCCAAGAATTATCTACTAAACAACCTTCCCAACACCACTGTATAGCTATAAATACCACGGAGAATTTCCTTTTTCTTTGCCTGTAGCTTTACAAGGGAAAAGCCCAGCCAAGCCAAGAAAACGGTTCGTTGCACAGCATATATCAACGCGCGCGCATGGGAAAAGTACAGTAGAACACGGGGTTGGAGGGCTTCTAGAACGGATTTTGTGTGTGGTATAGCTGAAGAAGAGCGCATGTAGCCGTCTGATGGAGAAGGAGAGTGCGAGGTTGGGTAGTGGGTTGTACAGTACTTGATGTTGGTATTTTTATTTTTATGTGGTTTTTTTTGCTCCGTGTTTTTGGATAGTGAAGATGAGGTGGTTTTGAGGGTCTGGACTTGGGGGTTTTGTGGTGTTGGGAGGTCGGAGATTATGCGGTAGGTAGGTAGGTAGGTAGGTAGGTGTGAGATATCTTGATGTGCTGGTGTGTATCTGATGGGTAATGGATACAAGATTTGAAAGGTATATGAGAGCTGCTCAGCTCTCTGAGTTGGGAGTGAGTCTATATGGCAAGAATGGGCTTATATTGTTTCTGTACGTAGGTAGTACCTTGGCCTTTTATATAGGTATTAGTAAACATGCTTTAGGTGGCCAAATGCTGCCTGATATATCTCCGCGTGCGTAGGTAGCAAGCGGCCAAGACATAAACTTCTATGACAGTGTAAGTATGCTTTTTTGTTGTCCAGACCCTCTTGTTGGATTTCTGAGAGCTCTGAGTGAAAAAATTTCTCAAGTCGATATTGATGTTTGTGAATAGGTAGTTGAGAGCCGCACCAGCCAAGTGAGAGTGGAGTATGAGGGGGAGGGAGCTATGGCCAACTCTTGAAGCGGCGAGCTCTTACCGAGCTATGTACCCGGTCGGTAGCTTTCTCTTCTCCACACTGCAGCCTTATCGACTTCCAATGATCAACGCCACACTATTCATTCGGAATCGATTATTTGGGAGACAGATTTCGCTTCATTCAAGGCCTGTCTAGGGCGGTCAGTGGCGGTCCGAGAATGCCGACACCCACTTTTCCAAGCGCACTGACCTACTACCAGCCACACTCGGCCACACACGTGCCACAACCACTAAAACTCGCCCTAATAAATCATAATATAACAAATTTTAATAATAGCATAGAGCCTCTTATTAAGGCCTGTCAATTTTCCCGCGGGCTAGGGAAGTTAGGGTTAGGGCTAGGGTTTGGGTTTGGGTTAGGAGTTAGGGTCAGTGGAACATTCTCACCAAGTCCACTACGTTGTGGCTGCAGTGTTTAGCGAGATTTGTCTCCCAAATAATCGATTCCATTCATTCCAACAACCTTAAAGCACCAAGTGGTAGTGAAGGGAGGCATGAGTTCTCGGTGTGACGCATCTCTCTCGTTGGAGATTTGACAAGTCATACAATCTTCCACAAGGTACAAGTAGGGTACCTTCACTCTCTTTCATCCAGTAGCCGGGTCCAGGTACCTGGGCTGTGCCAGCTATAGTTCTCCTCGTACTTACTCTGCCTAACCGCTTCCACCTCTTTGCCCCTCAACTCCTCAAACCCATCTCTCTGTCAGCCTGTCACCCCCCAAAAATCTCCTTTACCGAATAGCTGCATTTGGCTATTGATTAGGGAAAGTTCAGCCTCGTCTTTGGCTTCCTGCAGGGGCATCTAGGCGGCCGTCAGCTTTGCCAATCCAGGTACTCCGTACTTGCTTCCTCACTGCAGCCCAACCGGCCAACACAGCTTGCAGCGTTGCGCGTTGCAGCTTACCATAGATCCAGATTCGAGAGCACTACTGCTGTCATTGCCTGTCATTGCCACTGCCATACCACTACCGCGAACCCGAGATCTCCATCCCTCCCTCCACTCCCATACTAATACTGCTCCCGCTAAGCTCCTCCTGTATCTCTTCCCCAGACGCTCCTGTCTGCTGCCCGCCTGCCTGCTGCATCGTCACACCGAGTCGGCGTCCGCGAACGCAATCAAGGGGATTCGCAGATTGCGCCCTACCCCAACCCTTCTCTGTTCTCTTTAAAAGGCTGTCCCGCGCCTGCATCTCGTCCTCCTCTTCGCTGCTCATCTCCCGTTGACACACTGGTCACAGCTTGCGAATACAAGGTGTGTCGGCTGATCCCCTTTCTTTCTCTTTCATCTCCCTCGACCTGCCTGGTGATTGGAACGGTATCAGAAGTTACACGCTGAAGAAAATCCCCGTTCGTTCCTTTCACTGACAACTGGCACCCGCTCCGTTCTCGGATTTACTGCGCATATCCGTCCAGTTTGTGCTGATACTAAGTATTGAAGTGATAGGTCCCAGCTATCAATACCGTCAAACTACCTCCGAGATCTGCAACCCGAGCCTTGCTGGCGGTGTGGGATACAGCGTTGGCCCGGCCTACAAGGTCTCTGCAACTCCCGGATCGTCGGAATTCCTTCTGTCCTACACAACATTACTTTGATCGCTGTCATGGATACCCCGAGTACCAATCAAAGCGAGCAGGTGACGGAGAGAGAAGAAGGCACACCCATTACTGGCGAAGCCACTTCAGCCACGCAAGTCGAAAAAGTCAAACCATCGTCCAAATCCAATAAATCGAAATCAAAGACTCAAAAGATGGACGAGTCGACGAAGAAGTGTGGCAAGAGCAAGTCGAAGTCAAAGAAAGCCAAGGAGGTTGTTGAGAGCGAAGACGAAGATTCTGATTCCGCGAGCGAGTCCGAGGCAGGTAGCGAGACCTCGGACAGCGATTCAGAGGAAGAAGAGAATGAGAAGGAAAAGAAGAAGCGAAAGGCAAAATCGAAGAAGGCCAAGCAAAAACTGAAGAATAAGAAGAAGGCGAAATCAAAGAAGTCTAAGAAAGAGGTACCGAATGACGGAAACATATTTGAAGTCCTTCGCTAATATATATAGGTATCCTCAGATTCCTCCGACTCTGACTCTGATGATGACTCTGAATCTTCTTCAGATGCTACTTCCGACCCCGAGGATGAGGATGAAGTTGCAGATCCCGCTCAGGCGGCCCAACTAGAGCAGTTACTACAACTTCAACAACAAATGCAGACGCCTCAGCAGCCATCCATTCAGCAATTAGGTCTATGGCAGAAGGCTTTGCAGAGTTACGCACCCCCTCCACGAGTTGGGTCGGGTGGCAGGCGCGCACTTGGAGGGGGACGCCAACAAGCCAGAAATGCTGCAATGCTAGCTGCACTTGACGCTAACCAACTCAGAAAGGCTAAAAAAGATAAGAAGGTCAAGAAGAAGCGTGCGAGTAAATTGGAATACAAGAGAGTTGATCAGCTTTGGGACAGTACCATCCACAATTACAAACTCACTGATACGGCGGAAGATGAGGAGAGTTCTGAGTATGACCAATACCTCTTCAACGTTCGACGTACCTTTGATTGGGAGGGTAAATACAAGGTAAGAAGGCACTTTCCCCGACTACATGACTATGACTGACTTTTGAAGGCTACTGTGGTTGATATTAAGAGCAAATTGTTGAAGGAAGCATTGAACGAAGTTATGGATGGTGTCAAAGGTGTCAGCTTGGTCGAGGAAACTCCCACAGTCGATCCAAATTTGTTATTCCTTTACCTTGAAGATTTGCGACAATCATACAAGGATTTAAAAAACAAAAAGGTTACTATTAAGAAGGGTAAGAAGAAGCAAATCATGCGTAATGAGACCAAGCGTGCCCACCTCAAGGTACTTTTGAAATATCTCGACAAGGATTATGCGTCAACCAAGAAGACTCTTTATCCGATGTTGGAGTCCGGCTTGATCACTTTCGACTTGCTCTGGGCTCTTTACAAACCCAATACTCTCGCCTATACTACTACATACGGTTCTGTTGATGAACCGCGGGCTTTTAGAATTGAGCTAGCGGAGAAGGAGTATAGCTTTATGAAGGGAGAGTGGTACAGCATCGAGGGAAAATATCTGGAATATGATGGCAAGACATGGGGAATGGGTGAGTTGCTATTGTTAACATTCTCAAGCGGTGAATGCTAATTCTCTGATTAGGGACCATGGATGTCGACGTTCCACAATTCAAGGGCGCGCGAAAGATTACCAGTCTCGGTTGCTACCCTCTAAAATACCACAAGAGCGAGGCGAAACTTCGCGCCGATTTGATCGAACGAGGCAAGAAATTTGTCAGCTTGCAGGGTGTCAATTATAGGAGTCATGAGGGATTGGCTTACTATAAGAAACGAAAGCAGATTGTCAAGGTTAATATCAATGGTAGAATCATGGTTGATCCTGCTATTCATCGACGGATATTGCCAAATTATAGTGTCAGCACTGTGAAGCCAAAGGACCCTGATATTCTCGATTCGGACTCTGAAGATGATTCTGATGGTTGTGGTTGTGGCGACGAGTCATCTGATGATGGACATGGAGCTCGATTTGAACAACGAGAGAAGGTGGAAGATGATGACGAGCCGAGAGTGAAGAAGAAGGTTGTTATTAACGATAAGGATGAACTTCATATCATTGAAGTTGTTGTGGATGCTGATGGCCAGGAAGTTACGGTTGAAAAGCTAGAGCCGGTTCCTAGCAAAGACTCCAAAGATACTGCTGCCGTTGCAGTTGAAGAGGACAAAAAGCTACTTCCAGTTTTTACAGACGACGAGTATCTTATTGCTTCTCCGGTTGTACTTGGTTTTGCATTTGCGGAAAAGATGTGGCTTGAGTTTACAGTATCTGGTGTCAAGGATATTGTTTGGAACGAAGGTGCTTATGATTCTTTGGTCCTTGAAAACAACACCAAAGATATCGTCAAGGCACTTGTCGAATCACACAAATATCATCCAGCTGAGAGTATCGATGATGTTATCCAAGGCAAAGGTAAAGGTCTTGTTGCGGTTCTTCACGGTCCTCCAGGCACTGGAAAGACTCTCACCGCGGAAGGAATATCAGAATTACTCAAGTGTCCGCTTTACATGGTCTCTGCCGGAGAGTTGGGAACCGATCCTCGAACTCTTGAGGCGGAATTGCAAAAGATTCTTGATATTGCTCACGCATGGGGCGCAGTTCTTCTTCTCGACGAGGCCGATGTTTTCCTTGAGAAGCGTACGATACAGGACATTCATCGCAACGCTCTTGTCTCCATCTTCCTCCGACTTCTCGAATACTTCCAAGGCATCTTATTCCTGACCACCAACCGAGTGGAAACGTTTGATGATGCATTCCAAAGCCGTATTCACATCGCCTTGCGATACGGCGAACTCAACCCCAAGGCCAAGAAGAGTGTTTTCAAGATGTTCATCGAGCGAGTCCGGGTTTTGGAGGGTATTGCAACGATGCCTTTTACGGAGGATGATTATACCAACCTCAGTCGACATAATTTGAATGGTCGACAGGTAAGTCACTCTCCCTCATATAAATTATGACCGCAAGCTAACGAGAGAATAGATCAAGAATACCATTCGTACCGCGCAAGCTTTGGCGGTTAACAAGGGCGAACCTTTGAGTATGGAACATATTAAACGTGTTCTTGATGTGTCGAATGCTTTTGATCGTGATTTGAAGGGTGGAACGGGCTTTGAGGATGCGATGCGTGGGTATTTTTAGGGGTTTGGGTGCAGGGTTTGTGATTTAGTTTTTATGCTATGCTATTATGTTGTTATGAGGGATGGGTATGAATTTATGGGATGAACTTTTTTTTTCTTTTATATGTGTTTTCTATCTTCTTTTTTGTAAGTAAGTAGGTATATTATATTATATTGTATTTTCTGTTATTTATCTACGTAGGATACTACTTTATATCTACTTTTATTACTATTCATTACCTTATAGGAGGGCCCGGGGTTTTTACGACTATCGTATAACCGTTACTAATCAGCCTTCGTTCTAGGAGCGTTCCGACTTAGTAATCGTTCCGAGGGATAATTAGTATAATAGCTAATTATTATTCTATATAACTATTCTACGATTATTACTACTTATAACTATTTAAATTTAGAGAATAGTTATCCTTTATAACTATATAAGAACTATCCTAGAATAATTCTAGAAGAACCCCCCTTTAGGTCTAAGAGGAATAGAGGTAATATAAATAAATATAAGTACTCGGTACTACTCTTATAAGCTTAACCTTAATACTATAAAAGAATGAGTTTTAGATTCGCTTAATTTAGATAAATTTTACCCGCGTATACTATAAGCGTTACCCTACGCGCTACTACGCTGTATACTAGTATATATATAGCCTAGATATAAGTAAGGGTATTTCGAATCTTAGTACCTACTCTCCCCTAGGTATTTACTTAGGTAATAGTCCTAGAACGCTCTTAGAATACTCTTAGAATACTCTTAGAATAGTTACTAAAAAATAAAACGATTAACTTAAGACAAGTATTATTCCTAGGGTAATAATTAATATCAAAAATAATTAAGGAATTCTTAATTATACTTAAACTATTACTAAATAGAATAGTTTTAATAGTAAAGTATAATAGAAGAGTTAAAGGCTAGTTATCTTTTACTAATACTTATGTTTTTTAATTATTATATCACGGTTATATAACAGTTATAAAAACCCCGGGCCTTCCTATAAGGTATAGTTTCTTATTTCTTTCTTTTCTTAAGAATTCCCTACCCCTCTTTCTTTCTATTCTCTAAAGAGATGTTTATAAGAATAGTAAAGGATATATAAAGTACTCTATTCGAGTCCGTAGGTAATACGAAACTCCAACGCTATGCTCCCAATAATAACATACCACGCACAAGAAACCCAAAAGACGCCTGCCTGCCCAGAGCTCGCTAAACCGCAACCAAAAAAAAGTGACAGAGCGAGAGAGAAAGCATGTCCCCCCAGGCCCCTTAGCCCTAACCCTTCCCCAAAACAGGCAAATCCTGAAACGAAACATTCTTCCTCGGCGCCCCCTCCCTCACCACATTCGGCGCAAGCGAAGACCTCTGAACACCCAGCTGATTCTCCCCCCTCTCCTTCTCCACAAACGGATTCCCCTCCTCCTCACCATCCATCGGATGCTTCTCCAACTTGAACTCTTCCACCACAGGACGCATTCCACCCACATCCATGGGGCCATCGAAATCCGGGACATCCCACCAATGGCCGGACCGTCGATGGCATGTCGCAGGTTTCGTAAGGTGTGCTGAATCCCCCCCGGCTAATCGCTCAGCCATCTCCTCGTCCCTTCGTTGGTACGCGACGCGCGAGTCTTGATACATCTCTGCTCTGGTTCGTCCCGGACCGCGGTTTGCGCGGATGCCTCCCACGGGATCACAGGCCGTCCAGAATTTGAAACTTCCCCAGAAGGTACCGTCGGTGCCGGGGATGTGTTTCCAGGGCTTTTCTCGGGTGGAGAATAACCAGGAGTCGACTGCTGCTTGGGAGGAGATGAAGATGGTCGAAACGCATGTCAAGGCAAAAGGGGGGTCGATTGCGAACTTGTCATTGTACTGAATAACGTGGGCTACAAATGGCACAATCCACATCCCCATATATACCAATGGGTAGATGAACAAGAAACGGAGTTGGCGACGAATCTTCTCGCGGGTTCGGCGCATTTCCACATCCGCTAGGTTTGAGCCATGAGAGTTTACGAGTTCCAACCGATGTACAGGAGTGGGACATCTACTTCTTCCTTCCGGACCATGACGAAGTGCTGTAGTCATGTCGATGATCGAAGGTCGGCTGCTGATAGGCGGAGAAAAATGCCGGACAAAATGGTCTCGCCAGGAGGTCGTACTTGGAGGTTTTGTCATGGGTGGTGAAGGGTCTTTAGATATTCCATTTCGAGACGAGTCAGGCATGGTTGGATATTGAGGAGCTGGCAATGGTTCAGGGGCATCAATTGAATCTCTGTCCGATACAAAAGCCAGAGGGGGCGTCGTTGGCGCATGAAGAGGACTGTTCTTGGCGACAAAACTTGCCCACATGAAGCGATGGGTGGCGATATGTATGCCTTCGTGTCGTTGTGAGCGGAGTGAGGGATGGGATGGCTGTTTACGGAGGTCCTTTTCGCTCTTCGAGTCCTGCTCAGGCTCCGGTATCAAGCCATGACATGCGAGTGTCGGGGTTGGTGGAGGATTATGTGGTCGTGGAGTCCTCTGCATCGCTTCTGCCTCTGCTGAATCCATCGAGTCGGTATTGGGAACTGGGGGATTTCCACCTTTTCGTGTGAACCCGTCGAACTTGTACCGAACGTAAAAGTAGATTGAAACGTAGATGACCAAAATAATGATAAAAATTACGTATCGTGGAATCCAACCCAAGGCAAGTCGGTACCAGAATGGGCGAACCGGGAGATAGCAAAAAGTGCCTTCTACCACATACGAATTGTGGTTGTTGATGAAAGCTAATGCTGCCATCAGGAGTGGAAGGATAATCCAAGCACAATATGCATAATATCGATAGGGATAAAGTCCACCTTCTCCCCTGGTAACTCGTGGTTTCCAAATATACAATGCAGTATGAAGTGCAATTTGAAGAACAGCAAAATCTTAAGAAAATTAACAATCTCTTTTTTCAACACGATCAATCAATAAACATACCCGATGCTTCAATTCCAATGGAAACGAAGAAGCCGTTGACTTGACAAAACGTGTGCTCACTAGCAATAGGTCCTTGAGCGAAGACGACAATCGGATACATCATAAACCATAATGCTTTGAACATGTCACTTTGAATTAGAAGCATAATCAGACTATTTGAAAATTAGAAACTTTCTTTGCGTTTGGGAGGAAATGCACTTCACATACTCATGTCTGAAGCTCCTCCTCATTCTCACAAACCAAAAAAAGGCTAGAATGGACGAGGCGACGCTGACGGCGGAGAATGTCAGGGCGATATATTGTAGTATGACCCTCTCCTCATTCTTTAAGTTGATGGTTGTCCCGGTACTGTTGTCGCCAAGAGCACGGAATTTAATGAGTTGAGGCTGGACATCCGCTACATTTGACGCCATAACTGATGGCGAAAAAGGTGGCATTTTGGGAGAGGATTTCAACACAACCTTGGGAGTCTCTGCAGTTCAGATAACCAATGGTGGATGGCAAGATAAGGAAGGCGCGTTCTATGGTGGTAGTCTTTCAAATCTTTGAGTCGTTCTTTCCCAATCCAGCATTTTCATCAACTCGCGCAATGGGGTCAAAATCTTTCGAAGATGAATCTCGCGTCTGTGAGTGCGAGAAGAAGTTATGAGGAAATTGACCCTTTTTCGAGTTCCAAGTTTTCCAAGATATTTTGAGGCTTGTGGGATGAGTGCGTTGTCGATGCGCAGCCGGCGTTTAGTGCGGGTTGTTTTTGGTGATGAACCTCCGTCTTGAGTTTTGACGGTAAATGAAAGGGTAGGTTGAAGCGCGCGGTGAGTTGGGCAGCAGGATGAGCAACACTCATGGATCGCGGGGAATTTCGGTTACAAAGGAATTGGATTGGGTTGGATTGGATTGGATTGGATTGGATTGGATTGGATTGGAAAATAAGTGGACGAGAAGGGAGAAGATAGGAGGGAGAGAACAGGAAATGGTTGGTTTTACATCAAGCAATAATAGGCTGGGCCAGCAGGCTCAAGCTCAAGCTCAAGCTCGTCGCTCCGGTTCAGCAGCCGCACACACACACACACACAAACACACCGATCAAGTCAAAGATCACACATCACACTCCCTGTTGGGTGGGCCACCGGAGAAGTTTTGAAGCGTGCATTTGCTTGACAACGGACACGAGACATGATGGAAAGTGCAAGGGGGAGCCAGTCAGAGGGAGAGTGGCAGACGCAGGCGCAGATGCAGATGGTTGCCGTGGGAGCAGGAGGCAGCAGAAGGCAGCAGTGATAGTAGCAACAGGAGCTCCAATTAGTTGGTAAAGAGTCGAGGGTGCCCCGCGTTATTTATTAGAGCATTCGCATTTTCACTTCTCGCATATCGAAGCCTATCACGCCCTAGACAGTCCCCTCCGTACCCGTCTACCCGCCTCTAGTCTAGGCATGGTCACAGCGTGTCGGCCCCCTAAGCCCTAAGCCCAAAGACCAGCCCAGCCAAAATCACAAATGATACCCTGGGGGAGCGCGTAGGACGCAACTAGCGCTGTCGTGTTTTCGAATTGCGCCATGGTGGTTGGTGAGGGTGGTCATGGCCTCCATTCGTTACTCAGGGCAGGAATCTCGACATCGTGGACGACGCCTGGCCATCGATGTTTTTCTTGGAGAGGGAGCACAAGCTTGGAGCAGACTTTGGCCAGTCCAGAATCTCCGTAGGGATCTCCAAGTAGCTTCGGGATTCCAGCATGAATCCAGGAGGGTTGAACCGTTGGACAGAACTCTGCCAGCTTGGAAGCCTGATTTAGAGATGGGCGATATACACAACGGATGATGTCTCGAACCAGTAGAGCAGATCATTATTGCATGTGGAAAGGCTACAAAGTATAAAAACGAAAAGAGAAAAACAAACATTAATCAGCAGGGATCGCATCATCATGGTCCAGGATCGCACGGGTGCACGGGTGCCGTAGGGTAAGGTAAGCACATACCAGCACCCGACACATCAAATCTATTCTCCGGACGCGGGGAAGCTCACTTCCTGGTGCTTCCCTTTTCATCCTCTATGAAAAGATTATTGAGCCGGCACTCGAGCTCTCATCCTCAATCTAGTCACATCTTCGCATATCCAAGTATCCTCGGATCCCCACCCCCCAAAGACAAAACCAGTCTTCCCCACCTTCCCTCCCTTTCCCGCCAACGCGCAAAGAGACTTCAGCCACCGCTCCCCTCATCCCCCTTCAAGCGGTGAGCACGCGGCAATCGTACCGAACTGGATACTCGGCGGGGAAGGCATCAACCATTTCCAGGCGAGCCACGGCAGTACTCGGTACAGACTCCGTACTCGTCCCCAAAAACTCATGTACTGTACACTCCGTCTGTACGGTGTAAAGCGAAAAAAAGACCTCACCGACAATCCACAAAAAAACGGAGGTTGCGCGCTCCCGTGGTAGTAAAAGACGCAAGAAATCTCCATATCCATATCCCACCCTCATGCGCCCCGTCCTTGGGAAACGGGGACCCCCAAATTCCCCATCATATGCCGCGCTGAAATGAGATGAGTGCGAGTGGGAGTTGGATTGTTCGGGTGCAGGTGGTGCAGATGGTGCAGTACGGGTGGAGGTAAATCCCTCACCTGATCAGAGGAGATATGGATCGAGAGATCCTGATTTTTTGGAGGGATAAGACCATTGTTGTTGTTCATGCGAGCGTGAGATATACCGAGGATTGTTCACGTGAAGGGTTTTGTGTGTTTGGTTTGGGTTGGATGTTCCAGACTTGACTGGTGATAGACATCGAGGTATGGAAGGATTCGTCACGAGGCAGTAATTGATGGATTTGTTTTGTTTCGTCTGTGACTGATGATTATAGGTACTCCGTACTAAATATACCAAAAAAGACCTAGAATGCCTTCAAATTACATATTACCTGACTTTTTCCAGGTAGTATAAACATAATGCTTAAGAATTCCGAACCCCCACTCAAACATGCGATCATTCCAAGGAAAAGGTCACCCACCAGTGGCTTGTACAAGACTTCTTGCAAAGCGCACAAATGAGGGGTACTTGTACCAGGTACTGTAGGAGGGGTCCCAAATAGCAACTTTACCATAGGGTTAGGGCACGTAACCTAGCAAAATCCCAATGCAACGAAAAAGCAGTGTAACCCCACCTTACACAAATAAGGCCAGGAGTCAAGTTGTGTTACTTTCCAAAATAGAAGCGAGGAGCTCACAAGTTACTTTTGTGAAGCACATCTGCACACAATGCAGAAACTGAGAAACATATGTCAGCCGCCAAAAGCAGACAAGACCCAGGCTACGTGATGGAGTTTTTGAATCATCATAACTTCGTGATACTGTAAGTCATCTAATAATTAGAGCAAATTAGAGCATCGCCTCTCTTAACAACGGCGCAACCTGCTTCCTACTATTCTCCGTCTTCTCCTGCACCCAACACCTCCTCCACCCCTCATCACCATCACCATCCAACACCCCCTCCTTCCACCCCCTCAACCCAAGTCTCTCCCTCGCATCCCTTTCAAACCTCTCCGCCACTTTCACACTCCTCGCATTCCGTGCGTACAAAAAGAGCTCCCTCATAAACCCCCCCTCGCCCTGAAACGTCGTCATAACCGCAAAAAGATCCAGCTCCCTTTCATTCGAAAACTCCTCCACAGCACCCAGGAACCCCTCTTTCCCCCCGCCTTTCTCGAGGAGGAACGAAATGTTTTTGACCGAGGCGCTGATTCCTAGGTTTATACCCCGTTCCGTCCAGGATTTATAATCTTTCCTAAAGATCTCTGCGAGACTCAAAGAATCTACATCCCCCTTCGCCCTCTCAATCTCCTCAAAATACCCCTTTCTATCAAACCCTCCCTCCCCCTTCATCAACCCCTCCAAAAACCCCACCGCCTCGCAATCCACCTCCGTCGTCTTCCCCTTATCCCCTAAATCCATCGTATCAACCACAATAGCCCCCAACGCCAGCGCCGCAACCTCCCGATCCCAATCTTCACACGACATCTCGCGAGATGACGGCCAAGAATCCCGAAAAGTCTGGACGATAAGCGACGCGCAGCTGCCTACCGTCTTGATGACCCGTCCTTCGCCTTCGGGCGAGAGAGCGAGCGCGGTGTGTTGACCCTCGTCAACGTGGTGGTCTATTACGCCTATGATGCGGTTGTTGAATGCCTGGCCTAGGGGGGCGGTGAGGAGGTTGTGGTCTACCAAAAACCACCTCGTCTTCTCCTTCTCTTCATCTTGCCCTTTCCCTTCCTCTCTATCTCCGTTTGTATCTTTTGTTTGATCTGTGGAAAGGGAGAATGGTAGGTCGCAGAGCGTAAGCAAATCCCCCACCTCGAGATTCGCATGCGAAAGGACGGGTTTGAGTTCTGGTCTCAATCGCAAATCCGTACGCTTTAGATTCGAGAGCGGGATGTAGAAACCTTTTCCTTTCCCTTTCACATTGCCATTGCCATTGCCATTGCCATTGCCAGTATACGTCTTCAAATACGCGAGGAGGATGGCGCTGCAGAGGGAGTCGAGATCTATTCACACATACAATCAGAATCAGATTCCGTTCAATTCTCAAGGGTTTTGGGGGAAAGGGGGGACAAAGAGGGACTACCAGCTGATTCATTCCCAATGACGAAAGTTAAGGGTGTAGAAGAAGGGTTCTTGTGCTGGTTCTGGAGGTGGGAACGTGCGGTTTTGAGGAAGGTGTGGAGGGAGGTGCGGGGGAGTGACATTTTGTGGTGGTGGTGAGGTGAGAGGTTTGAAGGGTGTGGGTGGGGGATGGTACGAGGACATGGGTAGGTAGGGAAGGGTATGGGCATGACGCCATTGAGGCTTTGTGGGGATGTAATGAGTGCACGCGTTGACGACTGAAAACTATGGATTGTGATTGTCTGGTACTAGTATGTGATTTTGGGGATTTTTTATGATAGATTGGTGATTGGATGACTGCAAACCTAGTACGAGTATACTATCTCCCACCTACCAACCCCACCAAAACCGCACGTACCACAAACCACATATACACACTACGTCCCCACACCCCTTACCAGGAAACTTCACAACCCTTACCTCCCACCAAACCTCCCTCTAGTATCACTGCAGAACTAACCCTCTAATCATTCATCAACTATTATAAACCATTGGCACCTAATTCAAGAATCAGTCTCAGTCCCGGTAGGTATCGCTCTTAGAATACTTTATTTAAAATTAGGCGAATTTAAACTACTAGGTAGATAACGAAGATACTACTATATCTAACGATAGTATCAAGTATTTCCTACTAAAGACTAGGTAGTCTACCTTATACTGACCATCTACTCCTTCACACCCTCAGATTTACCACTCATCTCAACATCCCCCTTCCCACCTCTTCCCCTATCCCTCTTCCCACCCCTCCCTCTCCCCCTTCTATCCCCCTTCCCTCCTCTACCTCTACCCCTCCCCTTCCCATCCCCACTCCTCGAAACCTCATACCTCCCCATCCTCACCCTCCCCTCCCCCTTCGCCGCACTCCTCGTAACCCTCTTCCTCTCCTTCTTCGCTTTCTTCCTCTCCTCCCACTGCTTTTCCAGTACCTTCATCGTCTCCTCATCCTTCTTCTTCCCCTCGTCCGTTTGCGCGAATGCCATCTCTTCCTCTAGCGCTTGGCTTCTGTGCGCCCATTTGCGGGCTTTGAGAGCGAGGTAGTAGAGGGTTAATTCGGTGGACATGGTTGTGTGTTTTGTCGAGGGATCGGCGAGGAGGGTGGGGAGGGTGGTGGGGGAGGGGAGGGAGGGAGAGAGGGAGGTTAGTTGGGTGTGGAGGGTGGATTTTTGGTGGGTGTGGGATGCGAGGGTGGAGAGGCGTTTTTTTGTTAGGTACTGGGGGGGTGTTAGTGTGGTTTTGGGGTGGGGAGGTGGATGGTGGGTTAGGAGGACTTGGGGAAGTGATTGATTGTTGCAGCTCGAATTGAAGAACGGGTTTGATCATTCTTAGAAGTCTGGATAATCAAGCCACTCTTCACTCCTCACTCCTCCCTTCCAGAAATCTTAAAAACAACCATCCACTTGGAGAAAAAAGTTCTCAGACAACAAAACATACAAAACAAGAAAGAAAGGAAGAAAGGCGGAGGCTTACCGAGACAGAATCCTTCTCTTGCTCCTTCTCCTTCTCCTTTCCCCCTTCACCTCCCGCACCTTTCATCTTCACATCCTCAACAACCTCATCCTCGTAATCAATCTCATCCTTACTCTCCGCGTCAGAATAAAGGTTGAACGCATCCGAATCCTCAGGTCCAACATCTTCCACCCCTTCCCCTTTTCCATCCCCATCAGTCTCTTCATCTTTCGTAAGAATGACAGTGAACTCCTAAACACAAACACAATATCTCATTAGCCCTCATCTCCTCTCCTTTCCTCCTTTCATCCCCCATCAAAGTTCAAACCATAGAAACAAACTCACCTTCGGCACCGCATCCTCAAAACTCGTCCCCAAAACCACCGTCCCATCCCCACGAGCCTCCACCGTCGGCCTCACAGCCTTGAACCGCGTCCTCCACGCGTCTTCGGTTGGAAAGGGTTCGTCGCCGTAGGAGAGTGCGTATCCTTTTTCTAGGTCCTCCGATGAGGTGGTGGGGGAGAGGTAGGTGTGGAAAGGGAAGTATTGTTTTGTTGATTGGTGGGATTTCTCCATTTTTGTGTTTTTTTCGTTGGACTTTTGGAATTGGGGTTCTTGGGGTTTGTGGGATGGAAGTTGGGATGGTGTGGAATTGTAGATTGAAGGGGTACTAGAGGAGGGGAGATTTTCTGGTGGCGTTAGGATGTTGAAGTGTTGTGTTTTGTTTGGGGACCTTTGGCGGAGATCTGCTTTCGGTGTTTGGGGCCTTGTATGGGAATGTAGATTTCCTTTGTTTGGAATTATAGGTTGACGGTTCCGGCGATTGGGATTTGTGGCTTAAATTAAGGTACGGTGGAGATGTCTTTGTTAAGCGAAATACACGAGGTATGCTATTGTTTGAGATATACCTAGTACTGTATTTTGAAGTGTTAGGTTTAGGGTGGTGTAAAAGTAGTGAGTAGTGTTATAATGGGAGAAAAAAACTTGGGAGTTCTTGCTGGTCGTGATAGGGGGGTATTAAGTAGATGGTATGGTGTAAGTGTAATATGGTAGTATGGTACTGGATAGTTGAGAAGAGAGTTGTTGTCTTGAAGTTTTGTTAGCTTTGAGTTGTTTGATTTTAATGTTCTTAATATATTCTAGATATATCTTACTTGAAGTTAAAGTCTTCTAATCCCTTTTCCTGGAAGAATACTTGCCTACTTACTTTATATTTATTACTCATAAGTGCTTAAAAATAGAACATTTATTTTTTGAACCCCTTGTATCCCTTACTTTGTAAATCAAGGAAACGTGTAGACAGAACGTGTTAATCAGGCTTGGCTAGTAGCAATCTACTACGTAGTCAAACCAGCAAGAGTACCTATAGTTAACCTAGTTACGCGTATAATACTTTACCTGCTAGTTTGTTGATTTACAGAGTAAGGAATAATAAAAGACAAATACACTTCTAAAACATCGGCTAACCCCGGCCATATCTCGGCCATCACCCGGAACGTAACCTCCACCTTTCGATCCGATTGGACCCACCCTAAACATTCATATTCTGAAATAACGATCTCTGCCCCCAACGAAAACTACCATATTCGCTCCAAAGGATCTGCTTCAACAGATTCTATAGGCTGCTTGGCGCAATGGTAGCGCGCGGTCCTCCTACAATTGCAAGGTTGTAAGACTGAGGTTGAGGGTTCGAGTCCCTTGGTGGTAAGTTACTCTGCGAAATATTGAGATGAAGTAGTACTAATGAGATTCCAGGTCGTCAAATGAATATGATAAATTTTTTACTTTTTTTGGAATTTTTGGAAGGTTTAGGACGAATTGGGAAGGAGGGGAGGGATTGTGAGTTTGTCAGCCGAGGTTGGATTTCATTGGTTGGTTGGTTGGTTTACTGGTGCGGGACACGTGGGTGGAGTTAGAGACTTAGTGGTATGTTCAAACGGGGTGGTGATACTAGGATGAGTAATCGATAGGTTTTATATATTATAACCAGATCAACACTTCAACCCATCTTGATTTTTGAATTGTACGCTTTCACGGCAACCATGGCGTTCTCAATGCATTCCCACTCAGGGCAGTTCTGTCCAGGTCACGCACAAGACGACCTGGAAGAAGTAATCCTAGCCGCAATAGCCAGAGGCATGAAGACCTTCGCCTTCACCGAACACATGCCACGAGAATCAGTCGAAGATCTCTATCCCGAAGAGGTAGCTTTCTCCTGTCCAGCTTTATACTTATCTAACATATTCAGATCGCAGCAGGTGATGATACCTCGAGTCATATCCCACGTCACTCACTCTTCCTCCTCGAAGCCACACGTCTGCGCACCAAATACGCCTCACAAATCCACATCCTCATCGGCTTCGAGGGTGAATGGATAAGACCCTCCTACGGACCATTCATCACATCCTTCGCCTCCTCTCCTGTCGTGGATTTCTTCATCGGGAGTGTACATCACGTGCACGGTCTCCCAATCGACTACGATAAGAAGTTCTACTCTGAAGCCGTTGCGAGATCGGGCAGTGAGGAGCAGTTATTTGTTGATTACTTTGATTTGCAATATGAGATGCTTGGGGAGTTGAAACCGAGGGTTGTTGGCCATTTTGATTTGATCCGTCTACTGGCTTCGGAACCGGACGCGGAACTGGAAAGTATGGGGAGTGGTATTGTCTGGGAGAAGGTTCTGCGGAATTTGCAGCGGGTGAAGGAGCAAGGTGGTTTGTTGGAGGTTAATAGTGCGGGTCTGAGGAAGGGATTGAGGGAACCGTATCCGGGGAAGAAAATATGTGAGGTGTGGAAGGGGATGGGTGGGAGGTTTACACTCAGTGATGATAGTCATGGTGTTGTGCAGGTGGGAACTAATTATCTAAGAATGTTTGAGTTTTTGAGTGACCTGGGAGTTGAGGAGGTTTGGACGTTTGAGAGTAAAGAGGGGGAGAATGGGGGGAAGAGGGGGTTGATGTACATGATGGTTGGTATGGATGAGGTCAGGGCGTCGTTTAAAGAGTAATGGTCCTTGACTTCTTGCGTAGATTAGACAGATGGCGATACAGATATTAATAGACAGATAGATTTCCTAATAATCATACGTACTAGAGTTCCTAGATAATTTCGAAATAATTCATATATAGCTAGTGGCATTTTTGTTCCCAATCCGTAAGCCAGCTTAGTAGTATTTGCAACCTATCGATGTGTATTCGACAACCTGATATACTAAGTCTAGACTTGGTTCTTACAAGCATTGCCCATTTTCATACCTCTATGTTTATACTGTTTTCATAGCTATAGTAAATACAATATCGGCAAGATAATGTAAAAATATGGTTTTGTCACCCAAAGAAATCGCGCAGATCAAGAAGAGAACTGGAGAAGTAAGGCCAATTAAAGGTTTTATTTGTGCTAGATTTGTATTTGGGTAGGGTTATCAAAGTTCCAATCTTTTGTTATTCTCCTAGAAGAAGGAACTCTCAAAATAGATAGACCTTATTACGTGCTAGAATATCTACTCGTAGAAGCTCTATCTAACAATTTATTTATCTTCAAACATAGAAACAACACCTATAGTATAAATCTCTTGGAAAGGTTAGTTCTTTTATACTACTATCTACTTAGAACACTTTACTATGCTAAAGTCTTTTTATTTTAGGAGTTCATATTTATTATCTACGCTTATAACAACCCACTTTCTTCTGAAGAGTATTAATCCAACCCCTTGAACGCCCTCGGTAAAGCCCCTACCCCCTACCGCACAACACCACCTCGAAAAACTTGAGGGCCAGCACGCTCCCAAGTAAAATTTCCATCTGCAGGCAATTGATACTTCCCAAAGATTCCCAAAGACTCCCGAAAACTCCCATATCAACTGCACATCCATGCAAAAATCCCAAATCAACTCCCATCACCACCAGAGAAAGCTTCCTAAAATGTATCTCCGCCATAGAGTCACTTTCCGCCATCCATGACCCGTAAAAAAACCCGCTCAAACCACAAATTCCCAACATGAACCCCCAAAACGCCCCTAATAACAGCCCCTAGGCCGCCTTTCTCTTTGCCATTTTCAAAAGTGATTCCCGAAGATTCCTAATTTCGACCTGCTGTTGAAGAATCTGCGTATCCCGATCATTTATAGCGTCCAATAGCCCCCGTCGATCCTCCCCACCACTATCCACAGCGTGCTTAAGCTCCCTCACTTCCGCGAATGCATCGATCAACATCTGGTCCTCCTGCTCGAACACCAACTCAATTTGGGAGGCGAAGTTTTTGAACACGGCTTTCTCGGCGAGGACGCGCTGCTCCAGATGGGCGACCTCTTGCTCCAGGCGTTGGATTGTGAAGTCTTTTTCTTGGTTGGGAGCTGGTGATGGGGGAGGCTGGGTGTAGTGGGATAGTTGGGCTTGTAGAGCGTCGTTGGAGCGGTAGAGTTCGTAGCTTTCGACTTTTAGTCGTTGGATTTCGGCGACTAGTTGGTGGTTTTGGTGTTGTAATTGTTGGGAGTGGGTTCTGAGAGTTGTGACTTCATTGGTATAATAGTGAAGGTCGGATTGGAGTTGCGCAATTTGGTTGTCGGCCATGATGAGAGTGAGAGTTGAGATGTGAGGGATGGCAAGGGACTCTGGGAGAGGAGGAGGGATAGGATGTTTTGTTGTGTTGTGGGAAAGGGGTAAAAGTGTGAAGAGAAGTCCTTTTATAGACAGATATTTCGGGAATCGGTCTGTTATTTCCGCGAATTTCGGGGGATAGGTATATTGCTGTTTAGGTTTTGTTGTTTCTTGATGCCTAGTAGCTACATTTACGTCATTTTTGCTTTAATGTAGTGAATATAAATATAGAGATTAGTGAATTACGCGCTCTTTTGATGTGAATCTGTTCATTTCGTGTTTACTCTATATTTAGCGAAATATAGTTTTGTTAAAGCACTTCTGTCAAAGTTATAACGCTACATTTTCTAGGTTAACATATAAGTTACGTACGGTATTTAATATTACTTTGTTTTCTAGAACTTTTTGGGAACTTAAATCTATATAAAATAAATTAGATTTATATTAAAAATGTTCGTAAATTAAGATATGTTTAGCATAGATATATCTATTTTATATTAACTAGAAACCTAAGTAAACTGCCTTTTTTTTAGAGGAACTTTACTCGTACGCGAAGGTTTCAATACTATAAGTTTAATACAAAACTACCTTTAGCTTCTCTGACTCGCCCATCTCTCACTGAACGATTACCTACCCTGCATGTTAGCCTTCAGACTAACCACAAAACATCTCATTCCTAGAATAAGTATTACAAAGATTAATGAATTTACTCTTGACCCCCTCGTAAGTAATCGTAGTTCAGCTTCAACGGTACCTGGAGTCCTTGAGCCGAGAGCTGGAATTACACCAGCGTACAAGTATTGAGCTGAGAACCTCTAGTGGTTTTTTCCCAAATTGGAGCTATTTGAATTAAAATACATTAAAACGTTTTTGGTGACACAAGTTGTCACTACAGTAATTCGCATAAGGCGACTGTGAGAGAATGAATGTAGTAAATAGCGCTACGTTCGTTCCAGTGTGACTAAAGTAGTGTGGGGTGGCAGGATGTAGCTTAGTTCATGGAATGAAAAAGTGATTTGTGGAATGGTGAGATACAATGTTTATAGACTAGAAACCCGAAGGAGGCCTTTGGACCAAAACAGAACCTTATACTAGCCAACTCCATGCGTTACTGCCCTAAGACGCCAATCCTTTAGAAGAGTTTCCCGACTCATTCGACGCTGCCCAAACACTGACTAACCGTTAGCTCCTATATAGCTAATGTAATCCTTCCAAAAAGAAATTGTAATTGAAAAAGTGCATTGACGAATTGGAATAATGCCTAATTTGGCTTCCTTATCAGTGGAAAGAAGACGTCGGGCATTGGCTCAATATGCCATACTTGTTCCACATCCTCCCCTTGTCGGTATGCTTCTTCCCAGCCAGTGGTAGTATTGAGCATCATTGGAATCTTCCATGCCATCCCCTCATTCCTCAAGTACATTCGGACAAGATGCCTTTTACCCCCTGGACCCACTTCCGTAGCATCACGCCGATGTACAAGGGCGAGGTTGTTGAAAAAATGCATGTCGCCTTTTTGGGTTGAAAAGGAAATTTTATGCTTCTCTGCCAGTTCTTGGACTAGCGTTAAGGCTTCGAGCTGGCGAGGAGATATAGAGGGGATCGTGGTTGGTCGAGGGTGAGCTTTGCTGCCTAGGAGCGCATTAGGAGCAGCGTTGAAAATAATATGAGAGTCCTCATAAAAGAGTAAGGCGCGTTGGTGATAATCGGGCCTGTGTATAGTTGGTAAGTAATGTAACGGGGTAATGTCGATAATTAAGATTATGGATGTGGTAGATGGTATAAATTACTCACAGGTGCAAAGGCCAGTCTGGCTCGCTAAGCGTCCAGATCACATCTGGTCTTGTGGCCACAAGCTCATTATATATTGTGTATACAGGTGACAAGATACAGTTACCGCCACGTATAGCAGCACTGCGAGTTTGGAAAGCCAATATGTCTCCCAATTCATCTGTATGAAAAGGCTTCAAGTGGACGTTAGTTTCAATATCACGGTATGGGATTACTGTCAGGTTCTCACAATGGGAGATTTAGAATGTCTGGTATGATATTCCTTCATTGGATTCAAGGGTACGGTATCGTCGGTAAGGATATGTACTATGAAAGCTATCAGGTCACTGCTGACTTTAGTATGTTTATACCCACCTATCATGTTTCCCTTCTCGTCCTGACGGGCCCTTGTTTCTGCGATGAAACTTTGGATCCCTAGAAAGATCACCATATTGTCTTCGACCGAGTATTTGTCGTACTCTAGACCCTTAATCACGCGCAATCCTCTGCCGACATATAGGTCCAAAGAAATACTTCGAAGCTCGTGTTGGAGATTGGGGAGTGGAAAATTCGTGGCATTCACCAAGTCGCCATCAATACCATGCGCTAAGAACAATGTTAGATAAGGCTTCCAACATTTCTAGGATGGTTCAGACCCTTGAACAAAATCAAAGCTCTATCAATCTCCGCCTTATCCTTATCCGTGAGATAATAAGTGTGGTCCTCAATGTGAAAGTCAGAAGATGACCAGGCAAGTTCGGAATCCAAAAGGATGGGGAAGCCTGGTGGGAGAATTAGGGGCGGACAGGATTGGCTCGTGTCGTTGGCACACTTGTGTTTTAATAAATTCTCCGATATCATAGTGGGGAGCTGAACTGATGCCATTTTGCATTTGTTTTGTTGGTTGAATGAGATACTGAGGCGTAGCTCCAAAATACGACTAATGTTAGCAGTGAAAGACACGGCAAAATTTAAGGTTCGTCTGGGATGCAATAAAGCGGGGATACTGTTTGACCTGGAAAAATGAGGCTGCTATGCATATGATCTGCCAATCCCCAAGTATTGGTCAATGATCTTGATGGGGTAGCACAGAGCCGTCACCACTAAGTTTTCAATTGGTCCATTTTGCATGAACGAGGAGCGCCAGAAGTACGGAACGGACTTGAGTAGATAAGGCTACCACTCCTCACGCTCTATAAATTAATCCCCACGTATTAATCCTCACGTATTTTATAGGGTATTTGTACTAAAGTTTAAATGAAACTAGATTTTAAACGGAAGCTGGTTTAATTATTACTAAAAGCGATACTAATTCTAGCATTTTAAAGGTGTCCTATATATTAACCGCTAATAATAACTCCTACGGGATATACTAGCGTATTTTCTATATAATAGGCCTACTTTTATATTATATTACGTTAAGAAAGTACTAGTTATTCTAGCTATTCTAGCTATTTTAAAGGTGTCCTATATATTAACTACTAAAGTAATAATTCCTACGAGATATACTAGTATATTTACTATATAATAAACCTACTTTTATATTATATTATACGTTCTTATATATACTCTTATACCTAACTTACTAAAAAGTGTAAGGGCTCTTATGTATAGGTGAATACAATAGTAGGATAGAGTTACCTAATCGAGGCTAGTATAGAGCTACCTAATAGGGATAACGTGAACTCTTATTATAATAGTAGGATAGAGTTATCTAATCGAGGCTAGTGTAGAGCTGCCTAATAGGGAATAGAGTGGACTCTTGTTATATATAAATATTAGCTAGCTCTAAGACTTCTTAGCTAGCTCGCGATTAATCTTAACTATATTCTAGAATAGTCTTTTGTACGCTCCTAGTAATACCCTAACAAAAAGTCTATATCCGCTAATACGTTATATTAATAGCCTTATATTTATAATAATATAAGTCAAATAATTAAGCTAATTAAATAGAATATATACGTTTATAGTCTTAAATATATAATTATTAGCTAGGTATAATATTATAGTAGGTATCCTAAATATACTTACTAATTTAAAAGGTTACTATTTATATTTATATCTTCTAACTAATTAAACCCTTTAATTCCTCTTATTATTTCTTTCTATTATCTAAAATAGGAAAGTAGTATATATTTTTATTAAATAGTAGTAAAATCGTAGATCTCGAATTTTTAAGTACTTTATACTAACGTTAGTAAATATCTATCTATTTCTAGTTCCTATAGAACGTACTTATATACTTAGTAGATTATAGTACCTAAATTTTACTCTAAATATACTACTACTTACGTTTAAGACCCTAATAGTAACTACTATAAGTACTAGAACTATTCTAGACTTCTAATAAAGTTAGAGTTAGTAGTTCTAGATCTTAGTACTTCTAGCTTAGATTTAAGGCTATTCTAAGCTTAAACTCTTATTACTATTTTTATAAGTAGTTTGATTATATATAAACTATACCCCTAGGTTAAATGTAAGCCTTAAAGTTATACTTTAATCTATTAATTTAAGGATACTACTAATAATAATATTCCGTTATTTATAAATACTTTATAAATAGCTATAGTATATATAACTACTTATAGTTATATTCCTAGTAATTAAAGCTTTAAAGGTAAATATATAACTAGTATTACTACTAAATTAAAGAGGAATCTTATAGTATAAATAAAGATAAATACTTAATAAACTATATTAAGTTAGTTCTATTTATATACTTTAAACCCTTAGGTTAAACGTACTATAATATAAGAAGTAGAGTTTCTTTATTAGAATTATAGGAATAATCTCTTTACTAGAAAGAAGGAATATAGTAGTAGTATACTACTTTAACCTAGATAAGGTTACTTATAATAAAAGAGACTTTATTAAAGGAATTATCTATAATAATAATAATTAGAAAAACTATAATCTTAATAAAAGAGAATTACGCCTAAAACTCTTACTTTTATCTAAGTATAATAATTATAAGGTAACTATATATTTTATAAAGTAGAATAAACGTTTAATTAAGGTTAGGTATCTAGTAGAGATTAATATCTTTAGTAGAGTTATAATTAATATTTAATAGTACCTTAATAACTTTACTAGATATTATAAGAAATGCCGGATTATATAAGCTATACTTATAATAAATAAGGCTATTAAGTAGTAGGTATTTAACTAAGAGTTAGAGGCTATTAATAAGGGAAACACTAAGGTATTATTAGAATTAAATACTAGAGTAGCTATAAATAAGCCTAGGAATTCTACTAGTAAGGCTATAGACTATAGGAACTCTATAATAGTAGTTAGAATATCTAGCTAGAAGTATTCTAGGGTTAACCTTCGATATAAAGTTAATAATACCTCTAAATTATTTATAATAAATACTATACTAAAGGGAGTAGTTAGTCCTATAGCTAATATATCTAAAAATATAGTAAATATAAGTATTAGGATAGAGATATAACAAGTGCGAAATAGTAAAGCAAATAAGGGGTTCAAAACGTATATAATATTCAGTGTATTCGTCTAGCTAAAGGAGTAGAAGTTATACGAGTACTTAAGGTAGTCGTACAAGGTAGAAGCGACCTACAAATAGTGGGTCGCTAAGCGAGTATATGGAATATATCGCAACAATAAGTAAAGATAATAAATTAATAGTAACTATTCTCTTTTTATCTAGTAGAATAGCTATACTTAATTAAGAGAATTTAGAGGCTCTTAATAGTAAAACTTACTTAGATTCTATAGATATTCTACGCCTATCTATAGAGTTTATTAGTACTTAATAAGGTTTCTACTAAAGTACTATAGATAATAGCTAATATAACTATAGCTATAGTAGAATTACCTAGAATATAAGTAGAGAAGAGAGTTATAGTAGTCGTTATTATCCTAGTAGATAGTTATAATAGACGTGCTTCTAGATAGTCGGAATAAACAATACTCTATTCTTAGGATAATAAATAAGGAGAGAAGGAGAGCTCGAGAGAGCTAGGAACTAAATACAGGTCGTGCGCGCTAGTACTAGCGCGCCTCGCCGAGCGAGCATGTGACATCTAACCCTCGTAACTATAACCGTTATAATAGTAAGGTTAGGCTAAGGATCCTTATAAGACTCCTAGAATAAATAAGCTAGAATAAAGTAGTTTTTCGAGGTAATTAAATATATAAATACGAATATAGAATAGTAAGAGGTCGAGATTAGTTTATTTTATTATTTAAAAGTAATTTTAATATATTATAGTAAATAAATTTAAAGGTTATAGTTCCTTAAATTATTACTAAATAAGAAACTTATAGTTCTAGAATTAACTATAAAAGTTTATTATATAAGACGCTTTTCCTATTTAGGTCGTTCCTACGCTTAGCGAGGGTAAGTAAGTAGAACTATTCTTAAATAGGAAGGCTTTTAACTACTTCTATTACGGAGTTAGAGGAACTAGGGGCAGATCACGTGTAGCACGGCACGTGCGTGCCGCTAGCATTATGTATTTAAGCTTCCGTTCCTCTAGAACTCTCTTCTCTCCTTATTTAGTTGTTCGCTCTTTATAGTAGTCGGTTTAACTTAGTATTTATTATAGTAAGTAGTAGTTTACTCTATACGTTTACATTTTCTATATACTTCGATAATTAACTATAGTAGGTTATCTCTACTACTTTTAATTAAACTATAAATTAATACTATTATATATTAAGATTCTATTAAATCGAATCGTTTATTTAAGAGGTTTTACGTTAATTTATAATAAAATATTAAAAAAGTTATATTTTTAGGGTTTTATATAATATAGTAGTTTAGGCTAGGAATATAGCCTTATCCTAGGCCCTATTATCGATTTTTATATAGTAGTATTAAGGATTTACTAAATAGGCTTAGCGTTAGAAATAGAGCCTACCCTACCTTATTAGTATTTTAATAACCCCGGAATTATAGAAGTTAGAGCTTAAGGTTCCTTATTTATTCCTTATTATACGTTAACCTTTTATATTCTATAGATATACTAAGACCCCTATAGATTATACGGGTTATATATTAAAAGCTATCTAATTAGTATATACGGATTCGTAAGTATACTAAAATACGCTAAGTACTATTAGGGTCGAAAATCTACCTACTTTTACTACTTAGTACTTTATAACTTTTAAGCCTTATAGATTCTAGCTAGTTAATTTAATAGCGTATAGTAATATATATACTAATAATTATATTCTCTATAACTTTAAAAGTAAATATAATAAATATAATAATTCCTAGTATATTTATAAAAGGTAGTACTAATTAAATTCGTACTAATATAGGAAGGCTATCTAGCCTTATAAATAGAAGTATATAACTACTATAAGAACTCTCTAGAGTAAGGGGGAGATTAACGATTACTTACCTAAAGCCTACTTAATAAGAAGTATATTCCTACCCTTAATTCGACTATCTAGGACTACTTTTACTTATCTTTTTAGCTTATTAATATATCTACTACTACTATCTTATACTAGGAAATAATCGAACGTTTATACTACTAGGAATACTACTTAAATATATAGCTTATCTAGTTCCTAATAAACAAATTCGATCTATAAATATTCTAGCGAACTCTTAGATAATACTTAAAGGATTAGAATAATCTTTATAATATACCCTTAATAAAGAATCTTAAAGAGAAGTAGTAGGTAAACTAGAAGGTCTAGGACCTTATATACGAGATATAGTACTATAATTATAACTATTAGAAGATCTTATAAGCTTTAAAATAATTTTATAGTTATTCTAATCTTATATATTATATTTTATAAGATATTTATTATAACTAAGACCTATACTTTCGATATATAAATAAAGTAGGGAATAAAATAAATATAATTAAGAAAGAAGTAAAAGTTATTTTAAAGGCTCTAAAGAATAAATAATCTACTTACTAGAGTAAGAAGTATATAGTAAACTCTCTCTATATAATTTTAGTATATAAAGTTTAATACTTTTTAGATATACTTATAAATATCTCTATAAGTATTACTTAAAATTTATTACTTTTAAAAACGTTTATTATATATTATAAATCCTTAATTTTATTAGCGTAGTAAATAGAGATCTAGAGAAATTAAATAATTATTAGAAGTATAGAAGATACTATATAAAGGGTCCTAATTAAATATAGTCTATTAATAAGTATAATAAACTATTATAATATAGCTTTTAAATATATAGGATTATTAACGTATATTTATAATATATAGTAGGTATTTATATTAGTATCTCTAATTAAACCTAGATTATAGTTCTAAAGTTCTACCTTTTTTATATCTCTATTTATAGGTTTCTATAGATTATTCGATCTAATAAGAGTAAGGAGGTTATATTACTATTAGTATTCTAGGTATAATTATTCTCTTTAATTAATTATATATACTAATTAATCCTAGTAGTATATACTTCGGATTATAAGTAAATAGAATAAAGATCTACCCTTTACTAAGGTATATATTTATAGACTATTTATAAAGAATTAAAAGATTAAAGCATAGTAGAATTAAATAGTAGATAAATAAACTTAAAAATAGAAATAACTATTTAAGTCTCTTTTATATACTAGCCTTTTTAATCTTAAATTAATCTATAACGTAATTATATTATAATTTATTTATATACTAAAACTTAGAGAGGAACTCGCTAAGTTTATAAACGTTTATAATATTAATAATATTTAATATTAATAATCCTATACTAAATATCTAGCGTTTAGTATACTAGAATATAACTTTTTATACCCTTCTAATAGTATTAATAATTATTAAGAGTTTATATCTAAACCTACTTAGCCTATATTTAATAGAGTATCTAAAGATATCTAGGACTTTAATTTTAATACTTATTTACTAGAGTTTATTTATAATCTCTACTATAAGCTCCTTAGTATTAGAAACTAAGAATATAACCTTAATACTATTACTAAGTCTTTTAAGGATTTATATATTTAGGTATATAATTATCTCTATAAAGTACTCCTTAAGTATAAGATAATTACTTATAAGGAGATTCTAATATTAGAGCCTTTATAAGGTAGGGTAGGCTAGATTAAAGCTATAGCTATATTATAAGTTACTTATAAGGAGTTTTAGTAAGCGCAGGAAAATAAGAGTAAATAAGAAATAGATAATAAGGACTTTATAAGTAAAGTTAAAAAGGATATAGCTTAAAGTAGTAGTAGCGATAATAATATACTAGGTAGAGCGTAGATAGCTTTAATTTTTATTTTATAGGATTACCCTTTAATAAAATTTTTAATTTATTATAAATACCTTGTAAAATACGTGTAGATTAATATATATAGATTAATACGTAAGGATTAATTAGTATACCGTAACAAGTAGTAGCCTTAGCTACTTAAGTCCGTTCTATATAGAAGCTAATAATAAACATTTCCATAATACCCTCTATTATACTACTATAACGAGGAGTATAATCTTTAATAGAAATTAGTACCGAGCTATATTATTTTATTTATTTATTTATTTATTTCTATTTAACGTCTAGCGAATACAACTAGCCGACTTATAGCTAGGTTCTAGAATAGCCCTTAGTAGAGCAAAAGACGCTAGGGGGGTGCCCTAGATGCCGGGGGGTGTAGATAAGAGACTATTCTACAGGTAAGAGAGAAGGAGGGCCCGCTTTTAGACTAACCCTAAAGTAAACAGGGTAACTAGAAAGAAGTAGTATAGGGACTAGTCGGAGGCCGGCCGTATAGGGCAGATCTCTGAGTAGAACTTAGATTTATAGAAGAGCTCCCTAAAGAGCTTCTCCGAGGAGGGACCAAAGAGAAGGGAGGGGTCGCGTTTAGCTTTCGCTATAAGTCTCGGGGTTTCTCGCTTAACTATTCGGCAGAATAGGAGGTGAAATTGTGTCTTATTCTTGCCGCAAGTGCAATTACTTGTATCGCGGAGGGTGTCGTAGTATTAGAACCGTATATAGTATAAGGTAAAGTCCCCGTGACCAGTTCTGGCCGCTATAAATCGACCGAGTACCTCGCGAGGGAGTTTGAGGGAACGGGGCTTTAGAACCTAATTTATAACCCCTAGGCGCCTATATAGCGGGGGAAGGGTAGTCCGCCAAAGATTATT
The DNA here is from genome assembly GCA_900536445.1 of Hymenoscyphus occultus. Lineage (NCBI taxonomy): Eukaryota > Fungi > Ascomycota > Leotiomycetes > Helotiales > Helotiaceae > Hymenoscyphus > Hymenoscyphus occultus. Next base: position 2,696 of record UNPT01000252.1, on the reverse strand, counting down.
AGCTAGGCTAGAGCACCCCTCCTTAACATATCTCTTACGCGAGGCTATATAGAGTAGAGGGGGGTTTTCTAGAGCGGAGCGGGCGGCGACGCCGGTAGCCCTGTCGGCAACCTCGTTCCCGTGTATCCCAATATAACTTAGGCACTAGCGGATCGAGATCTTACTAGGGTACTATTGTATAAGGTCGTAGACTCTATTAAAGACCTCCTGCGAGGTTCTAACTAAGCGAAAGGTAAGCTAAAGAGAAGCTTCTAGGTTATTAAGACAGACCTAACACCGACGGGACGTCGCCTAGGCGGGGGATACAATAGCGAGTTCAATACCGAGGAGGGCAGCCCTAGCCTCGGCGTTATAGATCTCTAGGGTCGGGCTAAAAGGGTACAACTTTGTGTTTAGTATAGAGTTACCTCGTGTAAGGCAAACCTTACTACTAGTGTTCCCATTGTCTAATCTAGAGCCGTCTGTGTATATAACTATGTTAGAGGGAGGGATAGTACTAAGGAACTCTAGGAAGCGTTCCCTACAGAGGTCCTTGTCCCCTCTAGTAGTTAGACCCCTAATAGTAATTAAGCGTTCCTCGCGGTCAAAGCCACGGGTCTAGGGGGGGTCCTATATCGGGTCTATTGTCTCAGATAGAGGGAGAACTCTTCTATCCCTATAGAAAAGCCTAGCGTTAGGACAGGGCGAGTTAGCATAGCGTCGAAGAGGATAGTACTAGTCAAGGCGACGAGTTCTAGCAACTAGAGCCTCACTTCGCTCTATAAGGGCGATCTCCGGAGAGAGTAGTCCCGATTCTAGGAGTAGAACCGAGGAGGGCGTAGTTTTATAAACAGGTAGAACAACTCTAGTACACTTGTATACAAGTAGTAAAAGGAGTTCGATATACTTATTAATCCGGTTATTAACGTGTTAAGAGTTCGAGCCTCTAGTACGGGTACGTCCTGGGAACCAGGTCTCGTAGCCAAAGTAGGCGATAGATAGTATATACGCGGTGGCAGCCTGCTTAAGGAGGTGCGGAGGAGAGCCGCGTACTATGTTTGTTATACTCTTTAGCGCTTGAGCTACTAGAGTAGCTTTCCCCGCCATCCGCTTAACATGACCAAAGAAAGAGAGCCTAGGGTCGAAAAATATCCGAAGCTAGCGGAGCTCCTTTGTAGGATAGATAGCCTTAGTACTAACTATAATAGGTAGGGGCTGTCGGATCCTACGCCCCCTCTGTTATCTCTTACAAGAGAAGTAGATTAGCTCGGATTTGTCGCTATCGAAGGTAATACCTTTATCCGTCCCCTATTGTAGAAGGGAGGAGACTTGTATAGAGAGAGTCTTAACGTTCTCCGCTTTACTTAAGCTTATAGCAAGGAGAGCGACATCGTCTGCGTATCTAAAGCGTTGAAGGACTAGGAGGGGGCCAAGGTTAGAGGAGAAAAGAGGTTATATATAGAGCATAAAGAGAATCGGAGAGATCGGGGACCCCTGCGGTAGACTACACTTTAGCCCTGTATTAGCTCTAATCTCGCCGTCTAGCTTAATGCGGACAGATCTGTTTGAGAGAAAGGAAGTAACCTAAGAGACTAGGTTATTAGGCCACCCCTGATCACGAAGTCTCTTAATTAGGCGCCTAGGAAGGACAGCGTCGAAGGCTCCCTTGATGTCTAAGGTAAGAAGAGAGGCCTCCTCCTTTCTACTTAGTACCTCTTCGATGTTATACGTTAAATAGGTAGTAAGATCTATAGCAGCTCGGAGTAGGAGGGCGCTAAACTGATTAGGCACTAGTATATATTCCTTAATCCCGATCCAGGAGACTCGCTTAGCAAGGAGCCTTTCTAACCCTTTACCAAGAACAGAGAGGAGAGAGATCGGACGGTAGGCCCTCGGAGAGGACTTATCCTTCTTATTCGGTTTCGGGGTAATAGCGACAATTGTAGACCAGAAGCTCTTAGGGTGGTAGCCAGTGTCTATACATCCTTTAAAGAGGGAGAAGATCAGAGAGTGAACTCTAGGCCAAGCAACCTTGAAGATCCCTGTTACTAGCTCGTCTTCCTCCGGAGCAGTAGAAGCCTTTCCAAGTATCGAGTCCTTCACCTCGCGTCGGTAAAAGATATATATTAGTTCAAATATACAGTAGAGTCGGCCTGCTTCTCTCTACGCTAGAAGCCTCTACAACGCTTTTCCCCTGTGTCTCGCCTCCCAGGTTCGGAAGAGAGGGGTACAAGGCCTCTCTATCCACGTCTCCCTTATAGTTTGCTCCTTAAGCTCACGATTGCTAACTAGCCAGCTGCTCTCTACGCTCTCTTCGTGAACCGACATGCGCCTCCGTCCTCTCGGGCCATATAGACAGTGTTATATAGAGCAATGAATTACCATCCTCCCTTCTATCGCTGCCATTATATGCCTCGCCCTAAGGGTTTGACCCCCCTTCGCGATACCCTGCTACATCTCTGCTATACACCAGCAGGGCCGACCATGCCTCGCAGGATTTGCGTAGAATACACCCCTAGCCAGGTAGTATACTCTATGTGTTTCTATCCTACTAACCAAAGCGATGCTTCTGTTCTCCCTTTGTGCCTCTAATCCCTAGCTTTCTGTCGGCCCAGTCCCTGGGCCCCGATCGTGTGTAGAGTGAGCCGGCCTTCCTGCCTTGTGTGTTGTGAAATCGCGTTTCTAGGCATGTAGGCAGAGAGAGGGCTGGTATCGTA
>UNPT01000230.1:0-79790 GCA_900536445.1 Hymenoscyphus occultus | reverse complement strand
CTAGTTCTTCTAAAGTACTAGAGAGGAACAAGATCGGTCAATTATTCTTCGGCGGGACTATAGAAGTAGTCGATAACTACCTAAGTCTAATAGTTAATCGAGCTCTAACGGATATCCTTCCGTCCCTGACAGAACTCTGTAACCAGATCGCCTCTCTTTGCCTCTCCTTCTACTACTTGTACACCTCTGGATCGCTCCCCCCCTCGAAACCCTCTACTTAACAGCCTACCCCCCTTCGTATCCTAGCTAGGGACGACACCTCTACGCCTCTTTCTCCCCCTCCTTCTCCCTCGAAAAAATCTGCCTACGCACGGACCGCTAACGCCTTGGCGGCCTCTAAGGTAGCCTCATCATACGCTACTGTACTAGGTAGTAAACAAAACACTGCCTCGCTTAAGCCCCTCCTAGCTCTTGTTACCCCTAAGGGTCCTCAGAAAAAGGAGGATCTTTGTATCTTTGTCCGCCTCGCCCCTGACGCTCCCGTACGTAAACTATCTAGCTTTGCTGTTCTCTTAGCTCTAAGGAATCCTAGAATTAGTTGTAAAGACCTTATCTAGGGTGTCCTTCCTATACTCTCTAGATTCGCTATTACTACTATAAGTGATAGCGCGCTTTAGATACTCCTCTCTACAAAGAGGGCTAATATTCGAACCCTCTTCTATATAGCTCGTATAGAGCAATCTACGAACTGGGCCCCCTTTCGTACCCTCTTTATCCTACGTAATATCGAATCGGTCGACTTAGACGAGAGCGGGGGTATTATTACTACCCTCCGCCCGACAAACTAGGAAGATATTATCCTTGTTCTTAAAGAAACTCTTAAAGTTATAGCTACTAAAGCTATTATAACCGAGGCATCTCGCTTAGACGGGAACCCCTTTACCTCCTAGAACATCTTTTTCAAGGACTCTAACGCCGACACTATAAAGAGTATTAGCGAAGTCTACCTTTTCGGTACTCGTGTTTATTTACGGCCTATCCCTAAGAAGATTAAGGTTGTATAATATACTAGGTGCTAAGACTAGTATAATGTTCGCGTCTATAGTAAAACAGAGCGCTGCCGAGTCTACGGAAGTATAAACTATACCGAAGTAAACAACCCTAGGTGTATTAAGTATACTTAATATAAGGTTAAGTGCCTAAACTGCTAGGGTCTCTACCCTGCCGATAACCCTAGCTGCTAACTTCGCCTTATCTCCTTAAGACACCCCTCTTCTAAGAACAGGAGGACTATTCTCTAGGCTAGTAACGAGATACGTGTGACGGTTCTGACCGTCACGTGCTATCTCAGCCTTGACTAGCGTGGCTTGGCATGACACCTTGTATTTAGACTCGAGCTCTCTCGAGCTCTCCTCTTCTCCTCAGCTTAGAATCTTCGAATAGACAGTTCTACGATTCCATAACCTACACCTTGGACGCCCACGGGCAACATATCGTACGTGTCGTCACAATACGTATCCGGAGTAAGGAAGACTTACCTTGTTAACTCTCCGACACGAACATGGACGGTCTGCCTAGCCCTACTATAGCCCTGAGACTCCTGCCCACTACGCCTATACAAGGCTCTTAAGAGGCCCCTATTATCCTACTTATACTAGTCCGCTTTTCTCTATCTAATTATAAGTAGACATCTAGGACTAAACAAGAGCCGTAGCCTAAAGATCCTCCAGATAAACGTCCACGGAGGGGCTAAATTACAAGAATAGGTCCTCTAAGCTACTTTCCTAGGTAGAGTTGACATTGTTCTAGTTTAAGAACCCTATATCTGTCAGGTCCTTGTACATTAGATGACTAGGAGACACCGGAGCTACGACTATCTCGCTCTAATCTAGGACTAGAATCTCGGTCGCCACCAGGCCCTGACTTTTGTTCGTAAAGGTAGTAGGCTCCGGGTTAACCAGCTCCCTCCCTCGACCTCCCCCTCTCGCGATATAGTCTACTTAGAACTCCTATCTATAGACGGTCCCTAGCTTAATATTCTCAACGTATATAACGCCCCGCCGGGCCACGACGGCGCAGGGGAAGCCCTAGTACTAGTCTTCTGTTCTCGGAGTATTAGAACTAGGAACTTCCTAATTATAGGAGACCTTAACCTTAAGAGCGAGATATAGTAACTAGACTATACTAAGAAGGAGAGCCCGTAGGTCCCCCTACTTACCGCCTAGCTCGAGGAGAAGGGACTATAACTCCTTACCCCCTCCCGGGACTTAAACGTATAACAGAGGGAATACTCTTAATCTAGTATTTTGCTCTAGTACCCTACTACAAAAAGGGACTTATATAAACGTAGAACTTATATTCGAGTGTAAGTCTAATTACTCTCCTCTAACTAGGCTTCCCTAGAAAGGGGGCTTAGCCGAGAAAAAACCTCCGCTTCGCCTTAGTACCCTTGACCCTAGGACTTTCCTATTGGTACTAGAGTACTCTCTAGACTCTAAATAGCTCTACGAACTTCCGGAAGCCCTACAACCCAAGGACCTAGACGACCTAGCTACGTTTATTACTTAAGCTCTTTAGAGGGCCTACCGGAGTAGCGCTAAGCGAGGCCTCGGCCAGGGGACCGGGCACCCATGGTAGAATCCGGAGTACTAGTCGCTCACTATACAGATACGCGAAGCTCGTCGTGTTAATAGAGTACAAACAGTCGCCCTACTTAGGAAAGAACTCCGGAAGGAGGTCCGAAGAGCAAAAAGGGGTCACTTTAGAAACCTTATTAACAAGGCCACCGAAGCGAAGGACGTCTTTAAGATCTGTAAATAGTACTAGAGCACTAGGACCTATAAGTCCCCCCCCCCCTGAAAGACTCTACGGGACTCCTCGGTTATACGACAGAGGAGAAACAAAGGATTCTAGTCCAGGAGTTGCTTACAAATAAAGCCGAGGTTAGGGATATCCCTACGTCTACCCCTTCTGTTCCGACCTACGCTTTGCCCTAGGCCCCTCTTACAATACGCGAGGTGAAGGACTCGATACTTAGAAAGGCTTCTACTACTCCGGGGGAAGACGAGCTAGTAACAAGGATCTTCAAGGTTACTTAGCCTAGAGTTCACTCTCTGATCTTCTCTCTCTTTAAAGGATGTATAGACACTAACTACCACCCTAAGAGCTTCCGGTCTACGATTGTCGCTATTATCCCGAAACCGAATAAGAAGGATAAGTCCTCTCCGAGGGCCTACCGTCCGATCTCTCTCCTCTCTGTTCTTAGTAAAGGGTTAGAAAGGCTCCTTGCTAAGCGAGTCTCCTAGATCGGGATTAAGGAATATGTACTAGGGCCTAATTAGTTTAGCGCCCTCCTACTCCGAGCTACTATAGATCTTACTACCTGTTTAACGTATAACATCGAAGAGGCACTAAGTAGAAAGGAGGAGGCCTCTCTTCTTACCTTAGACATCAAGGGAGCCTTCGACGCTGTCCTTCCTAGGCGCCTAATTAAGAGACTTCGTGATCAGGGGTAGCCTAACAACCTAGTCTCTTAGGTCACTTCCTTTCTCTTAAACAGATCTGTCCGTATCAAACTAGACGGCGAGATTAGAGCTAATACAGGGCTAAAGTGTAGTCTACCGCAGGGGTCCCCGATCTCTCCGATTCTCTTTATACTCTATATACAACCTCTTTTCTCCTCTAACCTTGGCCCCCTCCTAGTCCTTTAACGCTTTGGATACGTAGACGATGTCGCTCTCCTTGCTATAAGCTTAAGTAAAGCGGAGAACGTTAAGACTCTCTCTACATAAGTCTCCTCCCTTCTATAATAGGGGACGGATAAAGGTATTACCTTCGATAGCGACAAATCCGAGCTAATCCACTTCTCTCGTAAGAGAAAACAGAGGGGGCGTAGGATCTAACAGCCCCTACCTATTATAGTTAGTACTAAGGCTATCTATCCTACAAAGGAGCTCCGCTGGCTTAGGATATTTTTCGACCCTAGGCTCTCTTTCTTTAGTTATGTTAAGCGGATGGCGGGGAAAGCTACTCTAGTAGCTCAAGCGCTAAAGAGTATAATAAACATAGTACGCGGCTCTCCTCCGTACCTCCTTAAGTAGGCTGCCACCGCGTGTATACTGTCTATCGCCTACTTTGGCTACGAGACCTGGTTCCTAGGGCGTACCTATACTAGAGGCTCGAACTCTTAACACGTCAATAACCGGATTAATAAGTATATCGAACTCCTCTTACTACTTGTACATAAGTGTACTAGAGTTATTCTACCTGTTTATAAAACTACGCCCTCCTCGGTTCTACTCCTAGAATCGGGACTACTCTCTCCGGAGATCGCCCTTATAGAGCGAAGTGAGGCTCTAGTCGCTAGAACTCGTCGCCTTAACTAGTACTATCCTCTTCGACGCTATACTAACTCGCCCCGTCCTAACGCTAGGCTTTTCTATAGGGATAGAAGAGTTCTCCCTCTAGCTAAGACAATAGACCCGATACAAGACCCCCCCTAGACCTATAGCTTTGACCGCGAGGAACGCTTAATCACTATTAGGGGTCTAACTACTAGAGGGGACAAGGACCTCTATAGGGAACGCTTCCTAGAGTTCCTTAGTACTGTAACATAGTTGTATACACAGACGGCTCTAGATTAGACAATGGGAACACTAGTGGTAGGGTTTGCCTCACACGAGGTAACTCTGTACTAAACACAAAGTCGTACCCTTTTAGCCCGACCCTAGAGATCTACGACGCCGAGGCTAGGGCTGCCCTCCTCGGTATTAAACTCGCTATTGAATCCCTCGCCTAGGCGACGTCCCGTCGGTGTTAGGTCTATCTTAATAACCTAGAAGCTTCTCTTTAGCTTACCTTTCGCTCGGTTAGAACCTCGCAGGAGGTCTTTAATAGAGTCTACGACCTTACACAACAGTACCCCGGCAAGATCTTGATCCGCTGGTGCCCAAGTTATATTAGGATACACGGGAACGAGGTTGCCGACAGGGCTGCCGGCGTCGCCGCCCGCTCCGCTCTAGAAAACCCCCCTCTACTATGTACAGCCTCGCTTAAGAGATATGTTAAGGAGGGGTGCTCTAGCCTAGCTAATAATCTTTGGCGGACTACTCTTCCCCCGCTATATAAGCGCCTAGGGGTTATAAATTAGGTTCCAAGGCCCCGTTCCCTTAAACTCCCTCGCGAGGTACTCGGTCGATTTATAGCGGCCAGAACTGGTCACGGGGACTTTACCTTATACCATATACGGTTCTAATACTACGACACCCTCCGCGATACAAGTAATTGTACTTGCGGCAAGAATAAGACACAATTTCACCTCCTATTCTACCGAATAGTTAAGCGAGAAACCCCGAGGCTTATAGCGAAAGCTAAACTCGACCCCTCCCTTCTCTTTGGTCCCTTCTCGGAGAAGCTCTTTAGAGAGCTCTTCTACAAATCCAAGTTCTACTCAGAGATCTGCCCTATACGGCCGGCCTCCGACTAGTCCCTATACTACTTCTTTCTAGTTACCCTGTTCACTTTGGGGTTGGTCCAAAAGCGGGCCCTCCTTCTTCTCTGTCACCTGTAGAATAGTCTCTTAACTACACCCCCCGGCATCTGGGGCACCCCCCCAGCGTCTTTTGCTTTACTGAGGGCTATTCTAGAACCTAGCTACAAGTCGGCTAGTTGTATTTGCCAGACGTTAAATAGAAATAAATAAATAAATAAATAAAAATACTATCCCGACGCTAGTTTATAGTACGTTAGTGGTTAAGGATCAAGCTTTACGTTTGTTCCTGTACTAGTAAACTAGTAAACCACTACTATCCCTGTACCTAAAAATAGTATATTCGTTCTAAGGATGTAGTACCGTCGCGTAGGAATAATCGTCGTACGTAGAAGGAGCGAAATTAGAGCGACCACTACTACCTCTACACAAAAGAGCTCACAAAAGTGTAGCTAACGATATGGTAGATACTATAGTAGTGGTGTTAAAGGCATGTGGCAGTAGTAGGGTGGGATATATCCTACCATCCGAGTAGCTTACTAAGCCTTCATCCTCATTTACTATAAATCCTGCCAGTTATATTAATCATGACATTCATCCGGGCCAATTATCAAGGTCAGAAGATAGAAAATTTCAATTATGTCTTTAAATTCTGTTGCATTGTATTCAACTATATATATAGTTTGTCATTAAGTGAGCTACCCGAACAACGAGACGTCTAGTATACGAGACCAATCTCCAAGGCCGTACTTGCCACACCAGTCAGCCTCTTTTCAGTACCTGATTACCAGCAACGTTGGGATCGCAGAAGGACTCCCCGAAAAGCATGTCGAGATGACGAACTCCAGAATCGCCTAATAGCGCCAGTAAAGAAAGAAGAAACATGGAGAATGAGGGCAAGGTTCCTCATTCTCAAGTGGTAACATAGGGTATTATTTTCCAAGATACCAGCTTGTACCTTGCAGCCATTAAGTAGGAAAGAACGTATTTTTCATGAAAGAAGTTGGCAGATCGATTAAACAAGATAAAACCAGAAATGAATAAGAAATGATAACAAACCCCATGAAAACACTTGAACATGAACCAGCTCTTGTTGGAACTCTGAACATGGGACTTGTGATTACCAGATATCTCCTCCCATGGGCTCACCTCTGAGCTTTGATGCAACATGACAGCCCATTGGGACCTCGATGATAAGGCATATCTTGCTGCAGCCTTACGCAAGAGGCTGTTTCTTACTCGGGTAAAAACGTGATCCTTTTGCTTAACGAAAAAATAAAATACTTCGCGGATGTTGCTAGGCTCGATCATTTCTTCCGTTCCTTCCTATCTCGATCACTCCGATCGTGGTGTCGACTGCTGCCACCTTTGTCATGCCGTGATGGTCTGCTCACGCTCTCACGACGAGACCGGTGTTGTCTGGATGCTTCTATTTCACCACGTGTAGGAAGCTCGATATCCTCGTCATCTTCATTTCTGGCGTAGACAGAGTCTCCATAGGAATCCTGAGGTGGTGGGACTCGTGATGAATAAGAACCGGAGCCAGCAGGAGGAGACAGACTATAAGAATATGTAGAGTCGCCTGCGGGTGACCGAGGATTTGTGGAGTAAGATGTCGAATAGCCTTGCCCAGTTGATTGGGGAACCATTTGATATGAAGACGGGTTGGTCCCCATTGACTGGTAGGAGGTTCTATTATCCCCATAGCCGCTTCTCGAATGAGGCGTGGTAGAAACATTAGAATTGCTTTGAGGTTGGGTGGTATAATTGTACCCAGAAGTTTCGCTCGTGGGAGAGAATCTTGGATTGCTTCCCAGTCCTGCCGTTGAAGAATACGTGACTGTTGCCGGTGGTTTATTAGTGGTCAAATACCGACTATCAGTGGAAGTGTGTGGAGTGATACCATATTGAACATTAGAAGCAAGCGGATATGTTGAGCTCGAAGTCATTGAAGTTGATTCAGGTCGCAATTGTGCGTTGTAAGGGGTACTGCCATATCCAATCTGGCTTGTTGTATGGCCAATCGGAACTCTATAGGTATCACTAGTACTGCTGGAATTACTCGGCGGATCGCTGAATGAAACAGTTCGGTCACGTTTAGTGGTTGTCGTTGATTCCACTTGATTGTGAGATGTCTGACTAGTTGCTCCAAAGGAAGACCCAACTCCGGTAAGATACTGCTCTTTTTGCTGGATACCGGTATCTGCTGCTGAGCGTGAAGTAGAGAAATTGACTTCTGCGTAATACTCCTGGAGGTATTCTAACGAATCTGAGTCCAGCACTCCTACATCCATGACTTTCACGTTTGTCTCCACTGTATAGATACAGCCGTAATTGACAAGAGATGGATCTTTCAGAGGGTCTGCGTTCTTGGAGAGTATCACCCTCAGTGGTTTTTTTGTGACGCCTGTTTCTGTCCTAGGGGGCTTTTTCGTGCTGAATATCGGACCATGCTCTTCCGTATCCTGCAAAAGAAGGTGTATTAGCACTCTTAATAGAAATAATATAAGTTTGTCACAGCATGGGACAGAAAACCCTCTAAGTCACTGTGAATGAGACTAGAAATATATGTTACTCACTATATCGGGCTTCTTATAACCACGGCCTTCATAAGATGTCACTGGTAAACAGGTACAACGTTTATTACTCTGTTTGAAGGTGACCACAACAAAACGCCGAATTTTGGTGTGAACCTTCTCGCCATATTTGACAACACTGATAAAGGTTTCGTTTTTGTTGGTCATCCCAGAAGCTGGCACAGTCCACAGTGTGCTGAAAACTCTTCCAGGCTTGAAAAACTTTTTATAATCATGGTTTCGTACTTGGTATCTCGGATCAAGCTTTTCTGCATCTCCAGGCGTTCCAGTAACAAGTCGGTGGGTGTCGCTCTGGCTTTCAGTCTGTTCTTGGGGAGAATTTACGGCCGCATCCTGAGCTCCGTATTCACTTGAGGCTCGAGCAGAGTAATTCGTGTTTGCCTGTGTAGTATCAGCCCCCCGCGCAGTGAATCCAGCAGTCGTTGAGGAAGAGGTGGTGGTGTATGGACCGGAAACCAGAGGTACAGGGTATCCATAACCAGACCTCGTTTTGTCATGGTCATCCAGAGACAATGAGTTCATCCTGCTGGCAATGGATATGCTAGGAGCATCAATTGGCCCAGAAGAAGAGGACGAGCCATCATTTGGGACATCTTGCCGGCCACTAATGTTTTGATCATACCCGCCAAGGTACGAAGTGTACCCAGTCACTTGAGAGGGCCTGGTATCTTGAGTTTGCCCATAACCCCCTGCACTGTGATATTGCTTTGGATGCTTGTCATAGGAAGAAGTTCGGGGTGGTTGGGTCTGTACTGGATCTTGATAGACATCGCGAGTCGATTCCGAGCCACGTCTGTGGGGGGCTTTGCTTGAAGAACGTCTCGATGAACTGGAGACATAGGGTACTGTGCCTGTTGTTCTGGGCACCGTTGGATTCGGATACCTAGAAAGAATCTTGGATCAATGTATGCTTTTGCAGTTCGTGGCATGCTAAAAACCTTACGAGGAATTGGAACTTGTCTGCAATGCTTGCTGCTCATATTGTCGAATATTTCGTCCATCTTTTTCTCCAAATTAGCATTTGCTTTCAAGGGGTGTTTTGCTGTGGCGTCATTACATTCGTCCTTATAGTTCATGTACCATCGACCCGTCTCTGGTTCGTAAATCCAAGGATTCGGACTCGACATCACTTTGACATTGTCACCGTTTGGCATACGAGTAACTATTTCACTGAAATAGGAATGGAACTTCCTTTAAGCCCAAAGGCATATCCAGCCACTGAGGCTCTAGTTAGAGACATAGTGGGGTTACAGGATTTGATAGAGAGGGGACCACGTCGTCTTGCAGGCTCGAAAGGCGGAGACATAAGTTGTTGCACAATGGTTGAGCAAGTCGGAGTGGGGGAAGACGCCGTATGGCTGGTCTCAACTCCCGCATAGTAGATTCAGTATCATCTGATAAAGAATTAATCACATGCCATATCAATTGGTGCCACCACTGAATTTGTCGGGAGGGGAAGTGGCGGGCTGGACAAGTACGGAAAGAGAGCCCCGGGACGTTTATGGGTAAAGGCGAGACGATACGCGAGATCTGGTTGATGAAAGTGAGATGTAAATTCAGGTAGCGAGCCCTCAAACCCCCCATCTTTAGGCCCGTGGAGGGTACTCTTTCGGCGATAGTGCTCCCGCTGTCATAAATACATGGGGGCTCAGGGAGCGTTCGGCTCGCATATCGACCTAAAAATTCCACATCGACATATCTTGATTGTAACACTTATGTAGTAAAACAGGTATTACAAGGTTACAACAAGTATCGACTTTTTTGAAAACTTCGGCATCTCACCGAATGAAAAATGGAGGGTGGTTCAGAAAGCTACAGGGTGCTCGTTCCTGGCTCCGATTTGTCATTTTGGGATCTGTATGATGTTCCGCAAGCCTTGCAGATGCAGCCCTGTGCATTTGGCGATCGCCACCTCTGAGACATCCGGATGATGCCCGCAGCGGGTATCTCAGATGATGTTGATTCTTCCATGTAAAATCAGGCGCACCTCTTTCAAATTTCATGCAACCCGAACAGTCCCCGTGGTACGAGGAGGGGAAGTACCCGTTCAATAAACGATGAGGCTCTGCTGAACACACCCTTTATCTCCAACACTCGCGGCGGCGTGGCTTTCCAGTAGGCGCAGTTTTTTCCTCTTTCGTTCGCCTCACTTTTCTTAGCCATACACAACACTTCGGGATTTCTGAAGAATCAGGGAGAATCATCACAGATTTACATGCCTTTTTAAGTGCTCACAACCTATTGCTCAGGCACCAAGATTGATCAAACCCATTTGGAAAGCCACGCTACAAATGAGTGAACTCCGAATTTCATGGCACATGGCACTAGCTACAGAAGGCAGTCAAGCACTTGCTCACCGTGCCGTCAAAAAGCTCCTCTCTCAATTAACACGCTACGGCTGTCCACAGCGAAACCATTTGGATCAAACTGCGGCCAACCGATAGGCTTCGGGAATGAAGAGAAAGCCGAATTGGCGGAAGTAGAACTCGCAAGGCGAACAAAACTACGGTCTCGGTCGGATGTCTTGTCGAGATCACCACAAAATCAAAACAATGGTCACAGGCTGGAGTTCAGAGGGCAAGAGCTCATCAACATGCCCCTGAAAACGCAAGGAAATGACATTTCGAATCCAGCAAACCCAAAAAGACACACTGGACCTGCGACCTCGTCCATTTCAGGAAGTCCTCTTCTGAGTAAAGCCCCTCCGCGACAAGATTCGTCGTACTTCTCCACGCAGCCCGATAGTGACAACGAGTCAACCAAAGCTGCCGAAGCCAGAGTTCTGACGATATATCGCAAGAAGGTGCGGAGGACAAAAAGGGTAACTTGGGATAGGAGGGGAGAATTGACAGATCTGCGAAAAGCATTCCAAGATGTCGCCGATGCATTTGTGCAGCAGGTCAACCGAGCCGTGGCGTTCAACAATATTCGCGAAGAGCTTGAACCGTATCAGGAGAGGATCAGAGATGCGCAAGACACGCTGGCGGCAGCAGAAAACACATACGACGAGTTGGAGAAACGGTTAAGGAGGGAGGAGGATGAGCTCGAGCGGGAAGAAATTCGCTTTTATGGATACTCGGAGTCGCCAACCTCCTCCGACTTGGATGCCGATGTTTCACCGATAAAGGAGACTGAACTGCAGCCGACAACACATCCTGAAGATGACCTTAAACAGGTCTATCTGCAGAAGGTTTCTGAGGCTCATTACTTGAGAGAAGACCTAGATAATCTGGAGGAGGACTACTACCGGTTTTCGACTGAGGCGGAGCTTCGCCATAAACTCGGAATTCGTACCTCAGCAGAGACGACCGAGTTTTGTTCCGCCTATAGACAGAGACATACCGATATCATTGGAGAACTGGAAAGAGTTGAGACTCATTTGCCCAGCCTTCGTTTTGAGTGCCTCAAAAGGGGTCTGTTTAACGAAGATGAGCACATCTACAAGCCGCACGACGCCTTGTACGAAGATATTATGGATTCAATAGATGAAGCACTTGAGCGCTATCCTCTTCGTTTAGCGGAGACTCAACGACACCATCCTCGACGACTGGATTATGAGAATAAGACGGACTATGTGAACAATTGGTTGTTGGATTGGGTAGAGAGCTCGTCGTATGAGTGCTCAGTTTTGAAGGAATGGATAATTTCCACATATCGAACCAGCATTGGACATGCTTCCGAGCTAGATCACCGATGGAGTGATTTAGCATTACAGAATTGGAACACAGATTCAGCAGGTATCGATGCAAACAATCACAACGAAGCCAGCATGCTCGATGTTATCACAGGTGATACAGGAAAGCTCAATAAGAAAATAGGAATCGTCAACGCTTCTAGGTCGATATCCACTGGTAGCTCGCTCGATCTCGATGACCTTTCGAGGATTGGTAGTCTTCTCACGAGCAGTGACGATTTCCCTTGGGTAAACAGGAATCCTTCAACTCCTGGCATTCGGCGAATGAAGAGGCCTATCAGCTTTTGGGACTTGGAGTAGATTTTGACTCATCTTGCGAGCTTTACACTTCGAATTCGAATCATTTGCATACACTGTCAACATCGATATGGGACTTGTCTGTTATTTGTGGATGTATCCAACTTGTTTTTCTCTTCTCAACAACCCTTTATATAGGTTTCAGGCGTAGGGTTTAGGGCGTTTCCACCAAAGCCTTGGTTGGAACCATATTCAGCGGTATCCAGTACACTGGATATTACGTACCATTTTATGACGGACCTAGGTTGAACGGAAGTTTGGGAGTTTGCGCGATTAAGAATCTTTTTCTTTATCTTTTTGGGAACATACTTAAAGTAACGTATGCCACGGAGTCTGCGAGACGGAGGTTCTTTTGATACCCAATTGCTTGAAATATCATACAGATACGAATGAACTCAAAGGAAAAACTGTGTTCATGCTTACCCTTTAAAAGTACGGATGCCAGGCATGTGCTTTAATTGCCACTTCAACCTTGATTTTGAGTGGTTCTCTCTCTCTTTCTTGGAAACAGGCCTGTCTTTAGCGATGAGGAAGAGCTGATGCGAGATTTATTCCGTAGATTATATATCAACCGGATAATGGGATCTCTCATTATGAGATGTCATTTTCGATGCAGACCGATGGAGCGACCACTTAGACGTGGCATCCACGAGGAATTTCCGAGTTCAGATGGAATGAGAATCTGACATGGATGCCAAATCTGATAATATTGCGAATGAGCTTAGAAACCTGAAATTAGACAGGAAAAGAATGGGACCAAGTGGCAGTAAAGCATGCAGCAGACTTGATTGGCTGGCTCATCGCAGGTTTGATCAATGTACCAGTTGGATAATTAAGGCTGTTCGCGGGCGATGATCATAAATTCTACCCAATCGCAACATCCGGGAGCTAACTTGCATCACAAAATGATCCGTAAAATAGAGCATATAAAATTGATTGGTTGGCTGCAAGGGCTGCAGATAATTTGACGCTTGCTATTGAAGGGGTCTTATACGCTAGGAAACCACGGAAGAAAAGGAATCGGTAGACCCCATATTTCAATCAATTCATTTGACGAGGGGCTTGACATATAATAAGAAACTGTGCATAATTGCAATTACTGCTGCCGATATTCGTAGTGTCGTCGTGTCGTTGTTAGAGTACGAGATGTCGAGAGTTGGGAAATCCGTTCATGGGAAAGTTGCCTAGCATCCAGAGAGCTCCATCCAAAAACCTCCAACATAGGAATAAAACATGAGTATGAAAATAGCCTCGGCTCTGCCAAAGGCTGCATGGTTGATTCCCTTTCCATTTATGGCGAGGGAGATCATCAAGGGGCTGCAAGCTACAACATCACCTTAACGTAAAAAAAAGAAAAATGTTGAACGCATCATCTTTCTTGAAGTATTAGCCTTTGAACTTACTGTATCAAGTCTAACTTAACACTCACCCAAGAATTTTCATCTACCACGAGAGCTCCCTCCGCGATCATCATAGTCTTGATTTTCGCCACGAGTGGAGGAGTAATCTCCTGCGGGGTAACCACTGCCGCCAGGATAACTACTGGAGGGTAGGTTTTGACCTTGATACGAATTCGAATGCGGCAAATATGAGGGGGTGTAAGTGAACGCGGGGGGTTGTGGTGGGTATGTTCTGGGTGTTCCGCTTGTGCCTCCTGACGAATAATGCATATGTTGAGCAGACTCGCTTGTACCAGAACCGTCTACTGGTAGACGGCTATATATTGGGTTGTTGTAGCTAGGCTGTGCGTTATGTAATGGCAATGGGTAACTGAGATTCTTCATGCTAGACGTATTTTGGCCCTGTGGTGTTACACCACCATCATTGTCATTGTACGATCTACCGTAAGTGGATGATGCATATGCAGGATGTGATGATTGACTAGAGTCTCCCGTGGAAGAAGTGTCGATTGCCCCATGAAACGGCTTCAAGGAGGTATGAATTTCGTTAAATGCGGCTGCAACATGGTAACCACTGTTGGCATGGATCCTTCCGATGAACCTCACTTTGACGTTATATTCGATGGTGTAGACCTTGGCATAGTTCAATCGCGACGCATCATGCAACTTGTTTTGTGGAAGTGAAGGCACCATCATAATCGCCGACCGCGTTAATTTTGATTCTTCACCAGGCAAAAGAACTGGTCCGGTTTCCGAAGAATATATTACCGCATGGTTGTCTGCATGGACGCCGTGCTTGTTTACCCCTTGACCGCTGTAGGTATTGATAGGCCTGTTACATTCTTTAATTGGTATTGGATTTTGATGGTAAATTTGTTGAACACTCACAAACACAAGCAATGACCTTTAAAGGCTTTAACGATCAGAAAGCGGCGGAGCTTCTGGTACTGCTCTTTTCCGCCCCCATCAGAAACTCTTTCAGCGGTGATGAATGTCCTCTGGGAATTCTGGCTTCTGTTACTTTCCCCCCCTTTCGAGGTGCCCGATGGTTCGACCCAATTAATTAAAATAACCTGTGTCATATTAGCCGAGGCAAAAAAGAAAAAATCGAAATGAGAACAATCTACCTTTCCTGCCTGAAATTCTCTCTCATGATGAACCCTGTATTCTGTGGCCGTTAAGATTAACAGCTCGAACATCCAGAAATTTCACTTACGAGGTCCGCCAATCGGCCCCTTTTCGCTATTTCGGTGAGGCTTTAAAGTTTTGATGACAGTCCCTATATATGAAGAAACGTCAGTAATTTCTAATAACCGATGTAGAAGTAAATTCATTCGGGATTCGCAAAAATACTAGAAAACATCAAAATAAAAAGGAAGGGAATTGAGAAAAGGAGAAAAGGTTAACGGGCCCATTTTTGGAGGACTCTTGTCTTTCTCATCCTCCAGAGTCATGCCTTGCATAGCGTTTGTTGCATCACTGAGTTGAGATGTTTGGGCATAGGTGTACTCTGTTGAATTGCAGAAAGGCGTTTCCGAGATCGACTGCGCATTGGGCGATGCTTGATATGGTTGAATCGAAGGAAAGGATTCTGAGCTAAATCGGGTTTGTGAAGTCGAGGCATACGAGCTCGGAGAACCTGAGCCTTGCAAAGTCGAGGCATAGTTGTGGGAGCTTTCTGTAGTAGGTTGGTCGCTAGGTAAATTTTGCTTTTCTGAAGCTGTGTCATATTCAAAATCCCACTCGTATTGTTCTGGGAGAACAGGTAGGTCAGCGATTGATTGTGTTGTACAAGAGGGAACTTTTCTACCGGCAGCAACTAAACGATAGCGCCCAAATCGTCGATATTCATCGTCTCTCTTCCATTCGCTCCAGGAGCTCGGGTACGCAGTTGCATCATTCGACGCATATTGTTTTGATTTGCCTGACGCCCTATCCTTTCGAGGCATGATGATCTTATGTTGGGGTCCAAAGTAATTGAAGCGCAACACTGCAGCTCCCTGGCCCGTCTTTTAAGCAGCATCCAGGCATGATTTGGAGTTTGCGGGGAGTGAGGCTCAACTGATTATAATTCCGCACATTTTCTTTATTTGTTATCGTAATCGGGTGCAATGACTACAAAACGGCATGTCCAATGTACACAATGTATGCAAATGTCGCAGGGAGTGTTGTACTCGGCTAAAGTGAATGGGGGTGATTCGATGGGCAAGGGGTATATGGACGCACCTACCCTGAAGCTGCAGGAAGGTGCCATAGGACTCTTTGCTGAGATGCAACTTTCTATCGAACCAATCATTCATCCACCGGTGACGAAATTGTGTACAGGGTATCACAACACGGGCCTTTAATGGCTGAGACTTCGATTGTAGGATTCATTCCGCCCTGCACACACAAATCGGGAATGTGTTATTTGAGACACCTGGAGCTTTTTCCAGCCTTGACGTCTCAACCATCCAATTCAGCCACCTCGTGGGTCGTGACCTTTCGCAAACTCATTAAACCCCCCTCGCTGCTATTTGGTTGTAATCACGCGAATTTCATTATTCAACTTGCACAGCTCATGTTGCCCTGCTCAAACTCGGATAATGATGGATGTTCTCCAGGCGAAAGACTACGGAAGGATCGGTTAGTGGGAATATCGTTGGAAGCAAACATATTAGAACTATATCAACGGCGGAGATCAGAACCGTTCGCGCTGGATGCGACCAGAAACCAAGGTAGTGCGCACGATGGCCCAAAGAGGGCTGCAAGTCTAATCGTTGAGGTTTTTCAAATTGGCAATCAGGCGAATTCCCCTTCGCTTCATTTAGACGATGGGAAGTCCGATAGCAAGCTACCTGTTCAAACATATAAGCCACCCTCGAAGCATCCTCCAGAGCGTGAAGTGATCCCACCTGCGCTGATGCCTGAAGTGCTGTCCATGCCAGGAATTGGAACCCAAGAAGACCCGCCAAAAGCGTCAGTTTTAATACGCTCAACGAAATCGGATAATTTCATAGCGCATAACAACAGCCAATTCCAAAGCAGCTCGGAACAGCGTTCAGGGAGTCTTGATGAATCAGACCATCGACAGCAACCACTGTTGGAAGACCAAGAAATGCCAACTGCCAAAACACCTCGGGGGCTGAAAGATGCAGTGATATTCAACTATGGGTCATCTCACGTCGAGCAAATCTCAGGTATCCTCATGAAGAAGGATAGCATCAGCAATCACGATTTTCAAACGCAAGCGTCAAATTCGCGCCTAGGCTCCCAAACATACACGAACCAAATGAAAGCATCTTTTGACAAGTTATGGCGGCAAGTTCAAAGGCAGCGCGTGAACAACTGGACATTGCGAGACGCAATTCATAGAATACGGATTAGGCTACGAGATTTGCAGCTGGCCAAGTCAAAGGCAGATGATTCCCTTTTTCAACATATAACGAAAAGAGAGCTCCTCGGGCAAAATATTGAGGAAAAGCGACTTCTTTACGGCGAGAGGTCAACAAGAGCTCTGATGCAAGCTTGCCAACTGATAAGGGATCAATATGGCCCTCTAGAAGACGACTGCAATCGGCTTGAAGACAAACTAAGTGCCGATGAATTTAAGCAGAATCAGCTGGAGGAAGAGTTATACAAACACCTCAAGGAACCTCTTAGTCCCAATTCTGAAAGTGGAACCATGACCCAAATCGATTCTACTGCGACTGCATCCACGCCGAGTCCCATGATACATGATCTAGTGGAAGCATCCGAACTGCATCCACTGGTGCGTGCCTTTCTATCCAAACTTGGTGATCTATATCTTTTAATGGAAGAGTGCGATAACCTTGTTGACGACAAAGAAACGTTGGTCGAGGAAAGGTCAAAAAGAGCTCAAGTCGGCCTGCAACTAAGTGTCGAGGACCAGAATTTCCTGATCAATTTCGAGTCCACGGAGTCCGAGCTGACAAAAAAGATCACCGAAACACAAAATGAAGTGGACAAGATGAGAAAAGATTGCTTTGAACGGGGACTGGTTGACGAGAACGATGAGCCAACCGATCTTGTCACTCAGGAAAGGCTCAGCTTTAGAGAGGAAAATCTGAACGCACAAGAGAACACTTCAGAGTACGTCAAATACCCGCTGTTGCTCCCACGTCCAGGAATAAGAGATGCCGTAGGTAAAGACGAGGTTGAGAAAGCCTTCCATGGAAAACCACACGATACGACGAATCGCATCAATAGGTGGCTCTTAGAGAATATGCTTGGTTCACCTTTGGAGGTAAGACTTCTCGCTAGCACCTTCGAACAATTTGAAGGGGGGAAGATCAGTGAAAGATGGCAGTATCTGGTTCTTGATTGTTGGACTCGAGATGTTCCAAATTTGCGGAGGCCCAATGTTTACTCTTCGAGTCTCACTACGCGTGCTAGTCCCAGGTCTAACCGATCTTCCTTATACCATTTTTGATCTGGGTTTGGCTTTTGGCTTGAAGTATCGGCGAGCAAGAGACGACTCGATATCATCAGGACTGAAAGTGGCTCAGCATCCCCATATCCTCTTCTTGGGACCACTCAAACCTTTCCTTAGAATATCCTCCATATACATGATTTGTGTCCACCAAACCTCTCGTGGAGTTGAGTATTCCATGACAGAAGATAGGTGTGATTGGGTAGGATATCTAGGTCAACTGGTCAGTATTTTGTCACAGAGCTAGGGCGAAGGAAAAGGTATTCATGTAGAGGAAGATCTAAGCCTTCATTTACGGGCTGGGAGGCGCGACCATCTAGTATGAAGGAGAAAGGATGAATGATGAAGTTTCTAGGACAGCGTTTGTGCAACAAAGGTTCTAATACGCGTCGCTGGCCACATTGGCCACATTGAGCGGTTTTGGCATCTTTGAGCTCAACCTTAGCCATAGCAATCCCTGTTTCTGCTTTTGGTTTCTGTCATAATTGCTTAGGTTTGGCTGTTTCTTTGATTGGGTGCTAAGTGAAACTTTCATTGGCTTGATAATCATACCCTTTTTTGTATGACGATTGGACAATGGCCTCTATGTGATGTTAGATAATTACATGCGCCTCAGTTGGTACTTGAAAATTTCCTGCTAAAGATCTTGACAAACAACCACTTGGACGAAAGGTTACTCAATAATTCTTATGTAAACAAGTTTTCGCTTAAGAAACTCTCTCCAAGCTTGTAGGCACAACGAGTTAAACAAACAGAGTGATTAACATGATTAGGCATAACGACCTTAATTTCCGTATTCTCAAATAGTTCTCCACATATTCACGATTAGTCTTCTATCCCAAAATTCTTAAGACAAATGTATTTGTGGGCCGGTACGAAGGAATGACCAGAATTGCGTTTACGCTTGGATTATTGGCCCAGTACCAGTCTTTCGGGTCATAAATTAGCCGCAAGTCTCCCCTGTAGATCAGTGGGTCTCTCCCAGCATTACATATCATAACATTCATTCGGGACGCTACTTTCTGTCAAACTCGACCGACGGTGCGGGCCGGAGATGTTGCTGCATGTGTCGTGAGGTTACACATCATACATCTCGGGCGTCGTGGCAATTTATCGATGCCGAGGGCGATTTTTGTTTCTAACCTTCTAGTTCCCCGACTGACTTTTTTGGGCTGTTAATAGCCATCATTCTGACCCTATGCATATTAGATTCTCACGCTGTCGGCATTCAGAGCTGCAACGCCCCTGGTCTTCACAGACACTCCGTAAGCGGCATCTAGCCTGCTACAAAAGTTGGATAGTTCCTGAGGGCAATAAGCACGATCCCAGGTCATCACTCCAGATATTTCTAAGGAAGAATCACATCAAGAAGTCAAGAAAAACCGAAGCAATGTAGGAATTTCAGTCATCCCTCATCACCTAAAGCCATTCCACCTCTTTCGCTCAATTATCCTACTTTTTCATGGAACGAACAGGAACAATACCAAGAATTATTCTTGACGTGAAGCATCCAAATCGCAGTTCATCGGTCGACGAAGGAGTAATTTGTCAGCATCGAGTCACACGAACTGTAATATTCAGATTTCATTTGCTTGTGAGTTCGGAGCCCGCTCACACAGGATATGCAACAAACGAGTTTTACCGTGCTTTGCCTCGTCGACTATGACTATTCCAATCACAGAGATATCACTCCAAGTCAATGTTAGAGTAATAATTTCGTTCGCACCTAAACTGGCCACATATCAGATCCCTATATGCTCACGACATAAGTCTCGGAGATTTTACAGAGACGACGCTCAGCGAAACAGTCTAAACCCCCACCCGGCCTCCCCCAAGGCGACCATCTACATATAACTTTTCTATCTCAGTAAGTAGCTATAAGTAGGTAGATTAATAGACCATGAGCCAATCAACGTCAAAAACACGAGCTTGTATACACCCAATCACCTGATCACCCCTCCCCCTTTCCACATCTGCGGTGTAACAGGTGCTGACATACAGAAATTGGAAGCACTCAGATACTTTCTCAAACTTGGCCCGCAGCCCAATACATGTGCTTGATATTTTCACACCCCGAGTTCTCAAATCTTTGCCACAGGGATGGCATCTTCCACAAAATGATAAAACACAAAGTGAACCAACCATAATCCCCTGACAAGGAAATTTTCATAGATTCGTCTCTTGACCAATTTTGACAAACATCCATGCAATCCTGGCAGCACGAATTGCACAGTTTCAACGAACCAATTGACGGAGTCTCTTCACCTCCCCCCCAATCATAATGAGAGTATCAAATGTGAGTGGTGGTATATAATACATCACACAATCCTGCAATATACCTGCCTAACCCAGAACGGAAAGCGACCATCCCAGTTCCCCGCTGCGATACGGCATGAAAACACCCCTCACGCACACCAGCCCAATCTGAGTCCCGATTGAGGACGATCGTCCATCTGCCAAAGTGAATAGCCAACGACAAAGGATCACAAATCCGAAAGATGCATCGCCAACATAGAACTTTCATATTACGGATACCGGAGAAGAACTTCCTGGTAGTTCAAAACCAGGCCTTGAAGACTCTTCCTGGCCGAATCACTTTTGTGGTACTTGCTAAGCTCAAGCTCGCTTTCGTCTAACCACCTTTGCCCGTCAATCTCTATCAATCCTTGCTCGAAATAGGCCGCTTTATGAGAATGTGACTCGTTTGCTCGCCTCACTTTATCCGTTCCTCGAAGGGCGGCAAGGATCTGAATCCTTTGTATGTCTAGCCAAGATAAGGAAGGTGTTCATTGTTTTATCTCGTCTAGACAAAACCTTGGTATAATCCAGGTCATAATGGAGTCCTGACACTAGGGTGTGAAAGAACCCTCATTTACCGGCATTGGAAGATTTCAGAATAAAGTTCACGAGTATTTGAGCTTCGCCGGTGAATGGGCGACTACGCCATGTGGTATAGCAGAAGCTGTAACAAAAAGGTAATGCAACATAAGTCGATTAGCCAATAGGGATACAGCCGGTATTTTTAACTCCTGCTGTATGCCCGCCATCTTTCTGCAGTATAATGATGTATACACGGGGTTTTGAGGTTCGATGCTGAAAGAAATTGGGCAACAAAATTACCAGTTGACACTTGCCTTCATACGCCCGATTTTCACCCTTGCCGAAATAAACAAATATAGTTCGCACTTACTCACGAATTACAATACGGTTTTATAGCCGTAAAATACCCAAAATATTGACTGAATTCAGATCGGCAGTAATAGTAACACTAAGCGAAGCATCAGGAGAGGGTAACAGAAGGCAAACAAGCCACCAAGATATAGAACCAGAAAGCAAGGAAAACTCTCACAGACTGTCGCTGAAAATTGTAAACACATACTGCAGAAAAAGCCAATAGGATTATTGACGTAGCCGAGATTTCATTGAGGCTCTTGCCAGGTGAACTAATTGGGATATTTGCTAATCAATTCTTCAACGCCGGGATCTTCGACTATCCTTCCCTTTCTTGTGGCTACTATCTTTTGGTTTGCTGCTGTCGCTTCCGTGTGATTTTGGAGGTTTGTGCTGGGTTGGCTTCTGAGCGGGGCCAAGATCTGGTCGAACAAAAGAATTGGCGTTCAACGTTGGTATCCAGTTCTTCTCCACCATTCCAATAGGAAGCACTCTGACATAATTCTCGACGGTATATATTTTGCTGTAATTAAGGCGAGAGTATGCTCCGAGATCTCCTTCAGGTCCAGTCTGCTCTCTTCTCACGCAAATCGGGTCTTTGGTCAGGTTTTCCTTCACGATAGTACCATCTTCCGCTTCGTAGGAGTGCTCCGCTGGGCACTGGCTACCGGTATATATAATGGCATGTTGGTAACGCTCTGGAAGATTCGCTTTTAAAGTTGCTTGTCCGTTGTAAGTATGGATCGGCCTATATGGGTTGCTTAATTTAGCGTTGGTTGGAGAGGTAAAAGGATAACTTACGAGCAAATACTGTTTCCATAGCCCTCTCGTATCACAACAAACCGACGAATCTCACTATAAGCTCCCTCGTCTAGCCAAACTGTGCTATAATGTGTGCCATTGCGGCTCCCCCCTTTCTTCAAAGCAGGCTCAGTCCATAGCATCATAAATACGCGGCCAACTCTCCAAAACTTCCTCTGATCCTTTTCGGGAATGACACGATAGCGTGGATCAAGTTGTTCGCGGTCTGCGTTGTCTATGGGTCTTCGAATAGTACCTGATGATTCAACGTAGTTCCTGTCAGGCATCGCAGGTTGACGGTTTAGTGACATGCCGCCGAACGTCGAGGTGACTTCGTTGATATCATCGTATGCACGATTACCATAGTTGGAGGCGGTTGAACCGTAGGTGCTTGACAGCCCGGTAGCCGAGCTAAAAGAACCAGAAGAAAATGTTGGCTGAGTGGCATAACTGAGAACACCACTGCGACTTCCAACACCTTGGGTAGTTGAGGTGGCAGCAGTGGCAGTAGTATAATAAGAATCGCTAGCTGGTGCTGCACTGGCGTACTTTTGTGGAATTGTTGCAATCGTTGAAGAGATTTGTCCTGTATGGTATTGCATATTATGGCTGCCTTGGTTTGACAGTGTTGAAATATCGGAAGACGTATTGTCTAAAATAACGCTTTCTCCCGTGCTTCTCGGAGTCTCCTGTTGCTGTTGGCTAGATTGAGATCGATACTCGTATTCTGGCTCCCCCGTGGGACCATATCTCCACGACCAATGACGCTGGAGTTCATCGTCCCATTTCCATTCCGACCAGTCAGTAGACTTATCGACATTCTTGCCTTTACTGCTGCTTGTTTTTGAAGGGCCCATGTTTGGCAAAGTGATGAAATTAGAGGTACATTACATGTGTTCAACTTGGGAGCCTACACAAATGTGTGCTTGATGAATGACTTCGTTGATGTCTTAAGGCGATAAAGGTGCCACGCATCCCGAGATTGACAAAGTCATTCTCATGATGTCTGGCTTTAGCCAGAAAACCTTCAGTAATACTATACATGTTGCAATCACGATGCAGCAAAGTGCCGTCACAAGGAGTTGACGAACAAGTTCGTAATTGGTCACGGACCCGTAATACACGCACGCAGGAGTCGACGAAAGGGGCTGCTGCGTAGATACCGCACCACTCGCACGATCCCATGTTCAAGTGGAAAACATAAGGGGGACTCCTGAGACAAGCATTGTCAAGCAATACAGCTATGGAAACTGGCTGCTGCTTTAAACAATAGACTATCCTCACACTTATACGCAAGGTCCTACCTGATCACTGAGTTGCAACAGCCGATATTGAACTACAGTGCTGTAGATCATATTACATATTGCATAGCCCTTATAAAGATCGAATAACCATGTACGTTTTGTTGTGCCAACCTATTCCATATTTTGATCCCTTGAAGATCGGATCATGCCCGACCCAAGAGGTGTTTCCACCTTCGTATTGGGCACTGATACTGATGCCAATTTGGCGGCCACATATGGATTAAGGTCCCAGTGATTCAAGGTAGCACGGTGCTACGTGGCGATGAGTTGTGGGGGTCTCTCGCTAACGATATCCAGACCACGACCAAAGAAAGATCAAGGGACCATTTCGCCGAAGAGAATTCGGTGCCTAGAATCGCCGAAGTGACGTATAAAGAGATCTCTTAACGAGGGACTTTTGATGGTTCCTGGCATTAAGATGGAGACTGAAAATTGTTCTGTGGGAAAACCCATCACGGAGGATCTTCGCTTGGTGGGGTTGATGCAAGGGTTGAAAGCCGTCGCAAAATTGCAACAAGAGATCTCAAATACTCAGATTGCCTTTCGAGAGAAGAGAAGAGAAGCCAGTCTAAAGAGAGAGGCTGTATCGGAAAGTGACGCCAAATTCATGCGGGAAGTTCAACGACTTATTGCAAGCGGAGAATTCCCACAATTTCAAGAGCTCGCAAACGACTGCCAAACAGCCAGGGATGCCCTGGGGCCGGTAGAAGAAGAAGGGATCATTGCTGAACAGCAGTTGGAAGGACAGATATGGACACTCCAACAAGCTGAAAGGCGCCTCTATGAAGAATTTGAGTGTGAGTTCCAAACTGCCGCTCGGTATTCGTCGTCTCCAAGTGTCGCGTCTAGCGACTATGAACTGCCGTCAAATCTTCACAACTATGAAGGCCAATTCGAGAATGATATTATAAGGCATGACGAGAATTTCTCACTCTCACCCTCACTCAAAAATCCAGAATGTGCCTCACCAAGCGGAGAATTTGAGCCACCACGTTCCAAAGGGGCTGTGTATCCTGTGCCAACATTCCTAGGCTTGGAAGAAAAGTTGGAACACGATGTCTGGTCAGACTCAGAAGTGACAGGTATAAAGTGCGGTGAGAGCGACACTGGACAACCCAAAGAATACATCTCGGATTTCTTGCGGAAACATTATAAAAGTGATTTATATGTCAACTTGCTCACAGATTTCGCATCGAAGAGAGATAGAATCAACAAATGGCTGGAAAAAAACGCCCTGGAATCTAGGATCGAGGCGACATCAATTTTCAATATACTTGGGGAAGTGCTGCGACTCGAAAGTCAAGAAATGCCATCAAATTGGTCGCAACTAGTGATTGCGTACTGGGAATTAGATGCTGCTGCCGTTTCTCGACGCATGGAAACAAATTCGAATGAAATCTAGCGAAAAAAACTGCTACTACATGTAGGTACTGCAGGTTAGCTACAGATTTCATTCCAGGTTCGATTATTGCGGCAAGAACAGCGGGCTACTAGGGTACCTGGCCTATCTGCGTGGGAGTTATTTGAGTTTTCAACAGTGGCTTCTAGACCTGGACGAATTTCAGTCGACGACAACTTGACACTTCGTTGGATGAAATGGTTGGTGCGTACAAGCACTTCGCAGTAAACAACAGCGTTTCCTGATAAGTAAATGGTTCAGCACGACCTGAGAGGCCTGAAAATTCAGTTTTTCTATGGCATAGAATGTCAGATTTGAAAGATCTCATTCCCAGTACCGGTATGGGCCACCCTCCGGCTTTATTTTTTTGCACCAGTGATGAGCCAAGAAAAGAGCAACATTGCAGTAAAGCGGCCAGCTGCAAGAGCATAAAAAACTAGCCCAAGTCGAAACCCTTTGGGAAATTTCGGCGAAGTTGTAGTCTGTTGCTTAACGAAACGGCATTTCTTTAGAGAAATCAAAAGTTGTATGGCCTTTGACGGATGATTGTAATAGGCTCAAAAAATTGCTGCTGTTCAAATGAGGTCGTATTGCCCGTTCCCTTGCCCCACCTAGCCATGTGCTGCGATTAAAATTTGGTCATTCTGACCAAATAAGAGCGGTCCGAGCCGCCCCCACGCTCGGATGCTACAGAGACTTTCCGGCGTGAAACATATTCTGGCAGTTGGTCGCGCTCTAAAGTAATGTTTACTTTGACTGTAAGCGAGCAACAAACATGCGAGCCCATCGCGAAAGACATATGGCAGGAACGACATCAGAAAGCGCCGCTGTCTTGTTCAAGGTATCGGTGTTGAGTAACTGCCATGATAGACACGTCCTATATCGGCGAGTTGATATGGATATGCACACTCCCCTTTTTTTCTTTCATGGATCTGTTTTCCAGGGCTCCCGCGCTAAGACTGGATAAATTGAAGCGCAAGCAGCGCGGCACGTTGGTTGAAAACGGACGATAAGCGTAAGTGGGAGTTATAGTTTCGTCAAAATGCTTGAACGTAGCTAATGGAGCGTTTAAATCACCGAAATGTTGAATGAAGGCAAAGTCATGTACTTGAGAAAAGCATACAATTTCAATGACGTGGGCGAACCAAGCATATATCCAGCTACAACTTTCAAACGCAAAACGCATGTTAACATCTCTGGGGGAATTTAAATGAACATTTATAGATGATAATATGATGCCATGTAGTATTGCTCTAAGCAGGTGCCCCTCACATGGTGCATTTTTATCAGGTTTAGTCTTTCATTGTCTCTCTTTCTATCTCGAGAAGAGCTCCATCGACCCCTCACTTTCCGATTTCGGATGCTTGAACTTTTAGCCACAATCCTGCCGCTCCGATGTAACCTGGGGCCATTTTCGGCCCACACAGCATCTTGATACAAATCTCTTGTTGAAGGTGGAGAAGATATACTGAAGAAAGATCGATATGGCGTCTGCGAGTGAAGGTATAAGCACAGGTAAAAGAACAAATATAATTCCTGAAAAGCTTTAGCATTATTTCATCCGTGATTGGGAAAGATAGAGAGTTTAGTGGGACAGATGTGCCCTTTTGTTTGGTTCTTAACCGCATTGGACTATGGAAGAGAACTTTAGAAGTGGAATTCGTGAGAACTAAACTTATAGTGTCTTAGCTATAATGCATTTATCTATATTTCGGAACTCGAAGGAACAGGACTTGAGAATCCCGGTATTCTTTCACCAGCCTTTTCCAATGACTTTTCAAAGTTTTGTGACGGAAAATAAGAGTCACGTTTGGGTCATGTGACGCAGTGATTTCCACTTCTTGGATTCATACTGAGTAAATAGTCTCGCCTAATTCAAGCTCTGTAGGGCGCTTTTAGCACTTTTACTGTGTTGAATAGATTGGAAGTCACGTCTGAGTCTTTTCCTGAGATCAAATGCATCTTATGGCTGGTATTGACCAGTCTTTCATTTATATTGACCCGCAACTTCCAGATTAAAGTATTCTGACCTTCCGAAAATAAACGATTTCTAATCTCTTGTGCAGCAGCCATCAGCGCGCGTCCTTCAATTATTCTGAATACTTTTGGAAAGAACAACTTTTCGCCTAAAGTTTCATCAAAAGCTGACTTGGCTCAAGACAGTTCAAAATGTCTTGACCATCACGTCAACGGATTTACTATCATTCCAGTATGTTCCAATAGAAATTATTTTCAGCTGGGGAGTTCACTAAACATATAGTGAATTTCCATCGCAAAATCACAAATATTTGAACGTTGAGTTCCAAGGGCCAGTGGCTGGAAAGTGCTGTTTCTCAGCGACTCTCAGGCTTTTCTTTTCGGATACTGCAAAGCTCTTCTCCAATCTCATCAATAACCTTCAGCATTGCAACTCAGCCGGAATGGTTCCCCCACTGATGGACAGAGAAAATTATGGTCAATTCATCATCAGCAAATAGAGGGCTAGTAATAATAACCTATCCAAAGTTACTATATTCGATGTGCGATTCTTGAACAAGTCTCGGACCAAACTCCTAAACATTGCATATATCCTCTCCACTTGTGAATATTTTGGGGTTCTCCTAAATACAGGGCTGCTCGACCCGAAATTCACTTTGGCTTGCCTGTGCATACTTGAAAGAGTCCAACCAATCACTTCAGAAATTCTGAGACTAAGATCCAATGAGACATTTTGAATACCCAT
Organism: Hymenoscyphus occultus; assembly: GCA_900536445.1. NCBI lineage: Eukaryota > Fungi > Ascomycota > Leotiomycetes > Helotiales > Helotiaceae > Hymenoscyphus > Hymenoscyphus occultus. The sequence continues at coordinate 52,545 of UNPT01000230.1, read as the reverse complement.
TTGGTGGTACAGGTAACCAGTAACCTCTGTATGAATAAGATCCATGAGACCCCAAGTGATTCCCATGTACCAAAGGTAGATGATTCATATCGGTCCTATATTCCTTGGCTCGCCTGGGTATAGATTCCATAAAATTGACCCTCTTGCTTCCACCATCGTTCTTGAACTTCAACATACACTATTCTGCAAATTTTAAACGCACTACCAAATCAGCAAAATGGGCTACGAAGCAACATATGTCGAGGATACTGGCCGTATCACCATCAAGGATGGTAATAAGGTTATCAGAGATGATCCCGCGGTCGAATATCAAGCACTAAAAGATAACCTGACACTATGGATCGGGGGCCATCCGGACAAGAAGTCCCCAACAGATCCTAAAGTCATTCGAGAATTAAGACCAACAAGGGGTGGTAAAACCGAGTAACTAGTCCCTTCCAATTATACACTTCATTTCTGACGTAGAAGGAAAGGTTACATGCTTTTAGAGACTTCAAGGACGATCCCAGCGAGACATATGGCGAAGCGCAATACAAAACCGCTGGAAATGGAACTGTCGAGGATCTCGAAAAGAAACTCAAAGTTGCACAAGATCAATGGAACCAAACCGACAGCTCCAAGAAGCTTATCAAGCAACTTGAGAAGATGAAAAAGAAGGTCAAAATTACAAACGTGATGCTTCTCGGTTCTGGCACTATGGACGCTAAGCGGCCACATCCCGAAGACCTCGACAAATATCGAAATGTCAGCGAGTGAAAGTCTGAACTGCAGTTGGCAGCTGCTTTGAAAATTTGCGAGGTTCTAGGAGGAAAGTCGTTCCCCATCTCTTCTACATATGTTTTCAGCGTCCTAACATTTATATCCAGATGCGGGAAACCCCCTTCCACTTACCGCTCAAGAAATAGACTACTCTAGTCTTGAGAGGGGGTTTTTGGAGGGCCAAAATATAAAAGTTGTGACAGATCCCGATGCCTTTGGTTTGATCAACGACGGAACTCTGGTGTTCTTCACGGACATCCACCACGGTATCAGCTATTGGATTAGCAAAGGGCAACTGCCTGCTGCAATGCTTGCTAGCTTTCCTACGCAGCTATCTTTAGGAGAGCTTACGGAACAAATTCAGACTGAAATCTGGGAAATCTGGGAGAGATATGATTGGCATCATATTGGCGGCCCAAGCAGACGTCATAGAATGCGTGCTCCTAGCTCTGATGCATGGGGAAATATGGACTTCCTCTGGACTCGGAAGTTCGAAGCCAGTCAAGGCTGGTGGGGTTCAATAATGGCGGTTATGGTTGTGTATTCTGCTTTTAAGTTTCTCAGTGGTTATTAATCTATCATGAGTAAAATAAGGTTAACGTCATAGATCAAATCAATATTTTCAAAACACAGGCGTGTTATTGGTTTTTTTTTTTTGCATGATCACAATGCTTCCAAAGCTTCCCAGAATGATTCTATTCAAAAATGCTCTTAGCCATTTGTCAATGAGGAAGGAGCTTAATTTCTTGGCGAGACTATGTTTGCCTGTACCTATGTCAACAAGTTATATGAATGACTTAACTCATATCATGCGAGACATGTACTAAGCATTTATTACTTCTAGAGCTTTACATATTGATTCAGAAAGCCAGTGCTGTTTTTATGTTACTTACAAACCAACAGTGAATCTAGTTTGCTAAGTTGGTTGACACTGTTCGCAACTTCGTTAAGCGAGCCATCCGGAATTTCTTTGATCCGACTATCAGTTTTGGGACTAGTCTTATCAGCTTTAACGCCCTCCCCCTTTGGCCTCTCTACTCTGCAAGGTCTCTATCTGTCGCTCTTTCTTCAAACAGAAGTCTCATTTCAGCAGTCGCTATATTGAGCGCAGGTCAAAGATGGGCAACACCGTCATCTACAACGAGGAAACAGACTACATCACCGTCAAAGATGGCGATACAACAATCTGCGACGAACCCGCAATGAATTATAAAGGTCTTTCAATCGCCCAACAGTTTCTCTCTGAAATAAACCCCTCAGATAAAGAGATCCCTACAGACTACAAAAGCATACGCGAAGCTCTAGCTCCCAAGAACTCCAAAATTGAGCAAGTACCCCCTCCTTGGCCAACTTCGCGTCACCTAACATTTCATAGGTTGAAGGTTTTCAGAAGACTCGTCGCGGTTGATGGGTTGAAGATGGCCGGTACGGCGGTGGATGTTCAGTTCCAGTTTTGCTCCAACGGTACACTCGATGATCTGGACGCGGTATTTCGGAAGGAGCAAGCTGAGTTCCTCGCAACTCCTGATTGCGCATTCCTCGTTGGGGCATTGGAAAAGATCAAGCAAGATAAAAGATTGAAGATTACAAACGTTATGATCTTGGGAAGTGGTAGTATGGATACATCATTTGTCGATCCTGAACTTCATACTCAACCCCAAATGGACTTCTACAAGGACCTGGACACGGCACGCGCGGCCAAACAAATTGCAGCCACCATCAAAATCAGTGAGGTCCTAGGAGGTAACTGTTCACAATCCTCATGAGCTCAATACATGTATCAAGCGAATTCATCTGACTTGTAAACAGAGCCCGGAAACCCCCTCCCCATCAGCGCTCAAGAAATTGTTTACTCGAACCTCGAAAAGGATTTCCTTTCCACCAAACTTGGTATTACCGTCTTGGACGACCCCGACGCCTTTTCTCTCATCAACAACGGCACACTCATATTCGCTGCGGGAGCACCGTATAACCTCTTCTACTGGATTAGCCAAGGTAAATGGCCAGGCGTGATGATAACCACCAACTCAAATCCCGCACGCTTAGCTCGTCACTTTACACCCGCCATGTGTACAGAGATGTCCTGGATGTGGGGACATTACGACGGCTTTTTTATTTCTAATCGAGTTTACATTGAAGAAGGTGGGAAGATTACACCAGTGGAGAATGCGAGAGCAATGTCAACGTTTTGCGCTTGGGCATATCATGACTTTCTGTGGGTCAATCGATATGACTACCGGAATTGGGCGCCTATGGTTGAGTTGGTACAAGCTCTTCACCGTGGGGAGCTCAAGCCCGTTAAGAGTTATTACTTTCCGGATGGGCTCACCAGGGATGATATGCTTCGGCCGGCTGAACAGGACTCCGGGGAACGGGTTCAAGAAGATTCCACTGGACATGCAGAGGAAGTGCCAGATGGACTGATTGAGGAGGACCCTGACAAACTGGCTGAATATACTTCTGATGAGGTAGTTAAAATCGATTTAGATATAGTGGCTAAAGATGATTTGGGTGGACTTGCTGAAGGAAACCAGAGGGATGTCGATTTGCGCCAGCCTGACTCAAAGTAAATGGCTCAAACTTCTGGTTGTTTCTGGCTTGCACAAAAAGATCTAAACGAGAGTTGTAGAACGGAGCAAACCTTTATGTTCTATATCTAGTAGGTAGACAAGCTTAAATGCCATCACCAAATAGATATCTTCTCTCCTGGACACGTTCTTTTGCGAATCCCAGGTGCATTGTTCCAATAACGGCTGCAAGCTCACATCAGCCACAGCAGTATGTCTATTCATTTCATTGTATGCAGGACATTTCCTACACCTACATTGCTCTCTCCGTCAGCTCATTCTTTCATCTCCATCCATAAACAACTGTAGAATAGCAAAAACCAAACTGCCGTAACCATGTTTCCTTTTGACATGCCATCAAAGATGACTTCCAAACGCTCCCTTGCACTCATCTCATCATTATCCCTCAACTGGTCTATTCATAAATACCGTCCCTGACTAACCCCTTGATAAACCTTCTATCTTTATCAAAATGCTCCTACCGGCTTCCTCACGTCATCTGTCTTCCGTTCACATATTTTCTCGCTTTCTCTTCTGTACCCAAAAGAAAGCGGGAATAAATAAGAGAGCAAGGAAACAAGCGGAGCAAGTGACAATCATCGCTTAGCGACATCGTAGAGTGCCGAGTAAGGATGAACTGACTTTTATTGGCAATTTTGGGGAAAAAAGGTATAAACTTTTCCTCGAAAATTATCTATCATTCATTGCTTTTTAATAATTACTCTATCAATTACCAAGGCTCCTCCTTATACAACCTCACAAAGTCATCAACTACACATGAAATCATCCAATCAATAACTTTTCCCAGCCGCAACACCCCAGAAATACCCCACCCAACTCCCCACAACAAGGGCACACAGAGCTCCAAAACACCACTTACTAACCCCTCTATTCCGCTCTCCATTCTCCCCTTCAAAAACGTCCTTTCGTTCATTGATCAAAGTCCCATTCTTAACACGCTGTTTCCTCGTCCATTGCAGCCTTCTCAGATCAATGGATCTAAAAGAGACGGCAATAAGCGCGATAGAGACAGCAACGGAACAGGCAGCTAGGAAGACATATACGATTGTTACACGGGTGTAAGAGTCGTTGTCTGCGTCTTGGAGACGGCCGGTTATTACGCGGACAATGATGTTCATTCTATTCTTGGGTTAGTTGAGAGTCCAGGATTACGGTGGAATAGGGAAAACCAACGCGTTATTCATGGTGATTTTTATGGCGTAGGCACTTCCGAAGATGTTTTGGTCCCAGATTGAGGTTCGGATTGAGTCGATGATTGTGGTGGGGCCGAAGCAAAATGCGAATGCGTAGATACCGAAGGCGGTTGAGGTTCCTGCTAGAGAGGTGGTCCAGTTCACAAGGCACATTGCTGTGAAGACTCCTGCTCCGCAGAAGGCAACTATTTCAAATCTTATCAGAAACAAAACTTTCACTGACACTGGAGACTAATAAAGTATCGAGAACTTACGAATTGAGATTCGATTTCCATAGAGATCAATGAATATACCAAGTAGAGGTACAATGAAGAACCCTAGAAATGTTAGTTACTTAAATAGACATAGAGTCAATAGAAGAGATAAACATACCACCATACTGCATCAAACTAGTATACCATCCCGCCGTCACATTGCTAATTCCTAGTCTCATCTCTGCCAACTCCGTCGCGTTCTGGGAAAACACGACGGCAGTCGACGTCTCAAAGAGGGAAAACAACATGACAACCCAAAACACCCACGGTAACTCCAAAATCGCTTTGAAATTCCACCTCTCACTTTTCTCTGTCAATTTCTCACCCGTCGCCGGGTCAGCAGTCGGAATAAACTTCTTATTCGCATATCTCGTGAAAAGATAGAACAAGCCCGTCATAAGATTCGTGAACACGTTGATGCCCACGGCAACCCAAAACACATTTGCGAAATTCCCGGTGTTTTTCGAGATAATGTTCGCACTAGATTTCCCCACAAACGCGCCGATCTTGCCAATCCCTAGCTCGAGACCGAGGGTTGATGCGAACCCGTGGTTGGGAGGGAACCAAGAGGAGAAGATCTTATATTGGGCTATTTGGGTGGAAATGTCACCCAGAGCCTGGATTACTCGACCCACAATCATGAGTTTGTAGGAGAGTGTTTGGGCGGAGGCGGCCACGAGGATGGATCCGATTGTTATGATTATGTTTCCGTAGAGAATTGCTCCTATACATTTGTCAGTGTTTGTTTAGTTTTGTGTGAGGACGGTTCTCACCTGCGCCACCGATTTTGTCTGTTACCAAACCACTTAGAAGCATGAGTACTGTAACCATAAAATCCTCACTTGCGTCCAAGAGAGCAAATTGCGTGTTATTGATCTTCATCTTTCTCTTGATGGTACTTTTCATGGCGCCTGTAATACCACTGCTCCAATGTGATCCGAACCCGATAGCCGAGACCAACAGAATGGAAGTGAGTTTCCACGATAATGGGACTCCAATAACCGCGGGAGGAGGAGAGTTGTCATCGTTGGAAGAGACAGACTCGACACCAACCTCATTCCCGCTTTTCGCGTCGTCAACCACCATCGCTGGCTCCGAACTTTTCTCAGCCATTTTTCAGACGGCGCGAAGAGAAACACAACCCGAGAGAATGGACAAAAGACTTAGATTGAGTACCGAATAGCCAGAACCAAGAAGCATCCAGAAATGGAAATAAAAGCCCTCATATATGCTCCTTAACTCAACCCCTCCCGACCTCGGGGGAATACGGTTGCAAAAGCCCATAGAAGAACCTCTGTACCAAACTCCCATCAAGAACGGGATCCAGGAAAAACATGGCATGTCCACAACTCAGGGCATAGTGGAGAATACCCAGCTTGGCAACGGTGAGAAAATCTTTATCTTCTAATCTGATAACGGGAGGTGTGGAGCTTAATCTCGGCACGTGGCGGCACTTGAGTGAAAGTCACAGCTTGTCTTCTTGGCCAGTGCAACTCTTATACTTTTTTATGCATGGAAATTTGTGATATGTGATGGTGATGGTGATGGTGAGCGAGAAGCAAGCCGGCATGTACCGTCCGGATTGCGGAGGCTCTTGAGAATGGGGAGATTTTTTCAAATGTTGTGAGGAGTTGTTGGGTACCGAGATGTTGGGCCGGCACAGGAAGAAAAAATGATGTGCAAGAAGCTTTAAATTGACTTTTGAGAGTCTTGGAAACTGTCAACTCACATCATTCTGAAGTCAAATTCAACTCATGCCTATTTTGTAACTCAGGAAACGATGACTAAGATGACATATCGTCTCAAATTTTGTTCTGATGAACGATAGGCAGACATCCAGGTCTCAGTATGCAAACATCATAGAGTTACTCGACCCTCTGGAATACCGTTCTTCTTGTCCTCACAGTTATCTTGAGGTTCTCTCATGTATTGGGTCACACTTATATTTTGGTAACAATATACTTCATAGTGATATGTTAGCACGTGTTAGTGGACAATAGAAGATTTATTCTAAGAAAAATCTATTACAAAAGGTACGACTCGGAATGACACATAGGGCGGACAGGGTGGGTCAGGATCAGGGTTAGTGCTACGAAGTAGATGCTGGGAGAACCCCCAGGTGGGGGCGAGATGGTTTAGACGATGACTTGTGAACCTGACGAAGAGATAGAATAGATAGTCCTCAGAGACATTGCGAAAGAATCTTGATGTGCTGACTTGGCGAGATATCACTAGCCCCCTTCCCTCCATCATTTCCTAAATCTTTTTCCCAATCCCAGTCCTCAGCTTACTTTTGGACCGATGACATACCAATAATACTGCTGAAAATAAACACTGCCCTCCTGTCCATTCGTCAACTGCACATTCTCACCACCATACAATCTTTTCAACTCCCCATCGTCTTCTTCGTTTTTTGCAGGGGGGTCCAAGACAGGTACCAAACTCCTCCACTTATTGATCTCCGGCTGCTTCAGGAAATTCGCTCCTATAGTTTTGAAGACGGTAGTCTCCTCTAGCATCTCGAACTCAGTGTAACACGTGAACAACGTCGGATGACTAGCTTGAGCTAGGCGTTTGATAGTAGGCATCCACTCCACTCTATCCTCTTGTGAGAAGCCGCTTTGGAACGCCACTGCTAGGTCCGGCTTCTCGTACTGATTTGAGGCGGCGAAATCGTGGTAGGCCCCTTTCCACAACGCGAGGGATGGGGAACATCCTTTGTTAACGCAGATGTCGCAGCAGGTTACCTCCACCGCTTCTCCTTGAGCTTTGTAATTCTCCACGAGGTGCTGTGGGAGGTCAAAACCAACAGCGAAGATTTTCAGGGAGAGGAGGGAGGGCAATTGATGCAAGATTTCCGAGAAGACTGGGAAGAGTTGTGTTTCATGACCGGAGGCGCCAATCAAATGGAGACTGATGCTTTTGCGGGTTGTGAGATCGGGAAGCACTGCCTCTAGACCTGCAAGGATGGTTAACGGGAGGGCCAGAGAGGTCGTTAGTTTTCTCATCAAACCCAGTGCGGAAATGGGATTGTGGTCTAGCTGTGGGACTAGATCTGTGTATGGAGTGAGAGCGTAGGCTTTGTCAGATATTCTGGTATAATAATCATACCCTAGGATACGGAGAGTAAGCTTACGTCCAACCAAGAGAGCCTAAAGATTTGCGCAGGTGAAGCACTAACATCCTGATGCCGTCGATAGTGGAATATGTTCAGTTCGTGGGATTTGCGTTCTATTGATGACAAAGTTCTCGCCTTCGTGCTGAAGATAATCCACCACGAATCTTTCATCGAATGCCAATTCAGCAAAGATTCCACATTGCGATTCTGAATGGATTTGCGGGCATGATGTACAGAACGAAGCAACGCTGCATGTGGGACATAGCTTTAGTGACTCATCTTTCTTGAGATGGAGTGCAGAACGATAGCAGTATTGACATACTGTCTCATACCTATTCAAGTGTTAGATGTGTCTTTTCATCAGGTAAAATGAAGAGGAAGGGAAGGGAACATCATAATTGCCCTTTCTTAAGAGCATCTCGGAAGACTGAGCTCACTTACATGATCAGGCGCCAGTCGTCGCAATAAGTACCGTCAAACGGCTGATTGTTTATTCTATATTCTTTCACTTCCTCCCACTACAACGTTTCCGCTCCATCAGCAGGAGCGCGATGTCGGATTTCCCGACTCAAAATCACCATGAATCACGTACCTTCTCCGCACTATACTCCTCCCAAGTTCTCCCAGGCATAGAGACCTTAGTCGCGCTAGAATTAAATCCCCGCGAGAACTTACAAAATCTCTTATGCCCATCTCCCCAATCATTCTTCTGACACTCCGTAGAGCAGTATGATGCGCGTTTGCAACCTGTACACTTCTTCAAGGAGCCGGGATAAAACTCTTTCCAGCATGACATGCAGAGGACGCCTCGGATGGCGAGGATTGGAGTTCCGGCTCCGAGCTTTGTGAAGCCATGTGTTGGAATCGCACGGCTGGAATTTGGGTTCGGGGAAGCCATGTTGGATGATGGTTGTTAGAGAAGATCTTGCCTCACAAACGGACGCGGGGTTTGTTCAATTGCTGTAAGGGCGCATGCTGGCCACTTGAATCCACATCATTCACCTGCATTTTTGAAACCTCACCAATTGTCTGGCCTACGATGAACCCCTAGCCATTGACTCCATTGGCCTTCCATTTGTAGCTTGGATAAGCATATTCAATATTGCGGGGTGCAGGGAGGAAGAATAGTCAAAAGTGGGTTGTCCAATTATTGAGGATATTTGAAGGTGCGAACTCTCCCGTTCTACTTTAAAGATCAATAATAAGCGAGCGATTTTTACACCCCTGATGAAACCATAATATCAAATCACATACAGTACTGTACTGTACATAGCAACAAAAAAAAAGGTCCCAAAGATTTGCCAAAAACTCTTCAGCCCGCTGTTGTTATTCAAAATTGTCTTCGTGCTTTTTCGAGTATATGGGAAGAATGGGGTCATTGATGCACGGGCACGGTACTCTAGACGCGACGCGTTCAAGAATCGCGGGCAATCGTCTCTCGGAGCTTCAACGGCACATTAGGACTGTGCAACACAACGTCGTTCCATCTCCAAGAATACAGCATATTCCTGTCCTCTCCATGCAAGAACAAGTGGCGGAAACTATCGCCGTAGATTCTTTTCAGTCGGTCTAGATTCCCTATTTTTCACCTCGCCACTCTGAAGGCTTCCGTTGCGACTGTCTTGAGATAGCCCCTCATTCTGATGGCAGACCGTGAAGCTCACTTTCAACTTCTTTCCCTTTCACACGGGCAGAAAGATATGTAATAATTGAAGGACTACATATTGAGGCTCTTTAACGGCAGTATCAATGATGGTACGTTTTTCCTCCCTGGAAACCTGACATTCTGATAGAGACTCTGGCATGGCAAAGAAATTCCCTACCGCAAGACGACTCCAATTGATTCATGCGTCTCTGCAGCGTCGTCCAAAAAACACTTTTCTCGATTTCGTAACAATTATCGGTTTTAGCGATACCAACACGAGCACTCGAGTCTATATATGAGGTTGCATACCGGAAGCCAATAGCTGCGCTCAGCTTTGAGGTGACTAGATCATAAGGAGGATATCGATATCGAGTTGGCATTTCTATGCACCGCCGCAGACGATAGAGTGGATGAGGATATAATCTATATAGACATAATTGTCGCAATAGAATGGGAGGATTTACCCACACTTTCAATACCGAGTTTCCACAACTCGGTATCGGTATCGCCAATCTATTATATCCATTGCAAATTCAGTAAACAACGTATCGGTATATCGAGCGGCTTCCAATCACGAACTGCCAACCTCCTTGTTTTGCCAGAGCATGGAGACATTACAAGATAAAAATGAAGTGTGGAGAAACGTTCGATGCTGTAGGAAGCGAGCGAAGCTTTGAGATAGCAGTGTAGCACACGTTTTGAGGTCGATAGTACTCAGGTTCTCTGTCATGGCATGTAGAACGGGCCAAAGCCCATGGGAACTTGACGTGAAAGAGATTCTGGATGCAAGTCTAAGTCTTCAGAACCACTGATCCGCTTTAGTGGCTGCTTGATTTCTGATTAAGACTCCATTTCCTAAACCCATTGTTCTGTGCTGTGCCCCAGAGTCCGGAGCCATGATTTCCGTAGGGTTGATCTATTCTACCTGAAAAGGAGATCCATAGGTAGTAATGGCTACAGCATTAAAGCCATCATGCGGAGTCGTGTCCAGCAACTCCCGACGTTCTGGGCAACTTACAGGCTGAATAACTTTAGAGTACCCGGTGCTTCAAAGCAACGAATGCCAGCTCATTCTCGGTCTTCCTGGGAGCATTTTACTTTGCATACACTTTCAGCCGTGCTTTTACACTCGCATCTTGTTATTTTGTTATTTAGGGGAAGTGACGACGAGAAAGAAAATGCTGAACAAGCTTATGAGGCAGGCGTATGTTGAGTAACGTCCATATGCATTGGGGACCAATCACCTTCGCCTACAGGGTTATTAGTCGTTCCAGATGCGGACAGAAGACTGGATAGCGTTTGTGGGTCGTCGAAGCCAAAATGACTTCGGGTTTACAGGACTAGTCACCAAAGCACAAAATTTGCTGCACGGCAATTGTAGGAGTATTGGCGGTGGAGATTATTATATCTCAGCTCCTCCTAATCGTCCTTCTGCGGCTTCTGTTTTGCCTCTGCTAGAGATCATATATCTCGGAAAGGGCTGCAATCAACCGTTCTTCCTGCAGAAATTTATCGGGAGCACTAGCACTGTCGATAAGTTCTATTACTTAAAGCCAAGACATCCTTTTTCGTAGCTGGGTTACACTTGAGCAATTGGTAATTTTGTTTTTGTTTCTATGAAACAGAAATACACACAAAGCAGTAGATGGGCTAAAGAGCTATCTAGTGATGCTACAACTCATTCTTCTCGATATATAATACCTTTTTACCATGGGTTTTTGCTCAGTATCGACAAGGACTTCGTTACAGTGCCATTCATTACTACACTCCTTACCTTTTACAATGCCCCATACTGGTGTAATTTGAGATCCACAGCGCCCCTTTTCCGTGTTATTGTCACTTACGCGACTCTGCAAGCTCTTCTTCATAATTAAAAAACGCCAAATTAAGAAACTCCACTTCAATCCACCATGTTTTGGCACTACAAACACTTCGTCATCGCCTCATTGATAGGTGCCGTAACAGCTCATCAGAAACTCCAGCAATTCTGGGTGAACGATGTCAGTCCCGGCTACGAAATCGCTATCCGCATTCCTCCCACGAACAACCCAGTCGTACGTTCTCATTGATCCCTTTCCGCATCTGACAATATAACCAACCTATATTTCCAGACCGACTTAAAAAGCAAAGACTTGGCTTGCAACGTAAACAGCAGCACCATCCCATCAGGCATCACTACCTTCCCCGCTCAGTCCGGCGATAGAATCAAAGTCCAATGGGATATCACCGATCATCCCGGACCTATCCAGCACTTCCTTCTCGGACCGGTCGGGGATGCTGCTATGGCTACGGGTGTGGGTGATTGGTTTAAGATCGATGAGTTTAGTCAAAAGGATGGGAAGTGGGCGGGGGAGATTATGAGGACCACGAATGGGACGTATGAGTTTACGTTGCCAAAAGAGTTGGTGGGTGGTGAGTATTTGCTCAGGAGTGAGATGATTGCTTTGCACGGGGCGAAGAAGAAGGGAGGCGGACAGTTGTTAGTTTCCCCTTTTCTGATACTTTCTTTTTTATTAGCAGTTGCTGGGGGTGGAGATTGATGAAAGCTGATCTTTCGAGTAGTTATATGGGCTGTGCACAGTTGAATATTACTGGTACGGAAGCGACGTCTACTTCAACTTGTGGGCCCAAGATTGCGTTCCCGGGTGCGTATCACGAGGATGATCCGAGTATTCTTATTCCGGATTTCTATTATGGTTTTGATATAAAGAATTATACTGGGCCTGGGGGAGCGGTTGCTACTTGTGGACCTAAATCTGCATCTGGGTTAAGTCCTAGTTCTACTTTGGTCACTTCCGTGGTTGTTCCTACTAGTGCAGTTACTTCATCTTCATCCGGGGCCGTGAAGACTTTGACAAGTGCTTCTAGCAGTGAGGCCGTGAGCGGGAAGAGTGGTATGAGTCTTACTACGTTGGTTACTGTATCGAGTCCAGCGCCTGCGATGAGTTTCATTGCTGTACCTCTTGAGAACGAGGAGGAGGAGTGTTAGATGGTGATTGCATGCTTTTTGAAGATGCCGTGCGAAGAATTTCTATTCTTGTATATACTTATATCTTCTTTCGTGTAGATATTTCTTTCAAATGGGATTTCAAGTTTTCTTATATTTATGGTTGACAATTCGAATATGGAGCTGATTATCATACTTTGTCGATGCAAATCAAGACTTTGTTAGGAAATTCTTGATAAGTTCTGAGGAAGAAAGACGGTATGTTCAAAGCCTCCAAAATAAACTGAGATACAGGAGTTCCATTTTCTAATATTTCTACTGCTACAATTTGGTCCTACCACTTCAACAAGAAGTCAAGTCTTTTCTTCGCTCCCTAACAACAAACCCAACACAACCCCTCACTATCTCCTAATCAAGAACCACCCACCACCCAGACAGAATCTAGCTCCTTTCAAGCACTAAAGGCATAAGCCTGTGGGGAGCGATCCGAGATCTCATCCGCATGCATCTCAAAAGCCGTACATCCACTCGCCGTCGCAAAAGCAGCAGCAAAAACACGATACACATCCTCCTCCCCAGTCGGACAAGCGAGCCAACCCCCTCCTCTGAAAATAATGGATGCATAAATTGCACCCGTCGGTGGGAAGTTTTCTGCGCGAAGAAATCCTTTGTTGAAGGCACCAGTGGGTGCTGGGGCTCCAGGAGCTGTGTACTCGAATTCCCCGGTGGGGAGGACGTATACGAATTGACCGCCGGGTGCTGCCACAGACTGGAAGAAATGATTCAGTTCTTTGGACTAGGTGCAATGGGGACATGCGTCATAGGAGTTTTGCTTACCAGGTTTCCCCACCCGTTGTTTTGAGAGAAGGCAATGGTTGTTTTGTTTGAGAATATGGCGCATGGGGCTGTGTCGATACAGGTGGTCGTGGGCTCCTTTCCGATGAAGAAGCTGCCTTCCGCAGCGTTGATGAGTCTCCCATGGAGAGGTGAACCGGCGAGTTTGACGGTGGGCTGGATCTGGGTTACCCAATCGCTTGTTGGGAGAGGGAAGGTTGGAGGCAGGGCGATGACTGTTGGGGTTGGAAGAGCTTGTGGAGCAGCGGATGCGATGGCGAATAGAGTAACAAAGGTAGCCAGAAGTTTTGAAGACATGATGAGCTTCTTTGCGGGTATTTGTAAAGACTGATCGTTGTATTTTAGATGTTGATTGGGAAAAGAGCGCTGGGATGCTCAGTGAAGATGGAAGAAACAAACTGAAGCCGGAAATATGAAAACATTTATTTGTTCTCAACCGTGAGCCAACATAAGAGCGAAGGATTGTTGGCACATTAGAATGCATTAGGCCACAGGAATACATTGAAAAATACGAGCAGACGACATGACCTCTGTGAACGGTCCGCCTCGACAGATTCTACTTCGAGACATATCTCATCAAGCACGATCTGGAAGGAAGGCCGTAAGCGATGAAAGCATAAAACTAGTCTCGCCATTGAGCCGAATTACCGCATGATATACGATGAGAGGGGTGAACAATGTAGCGGTTTGGTATGCAGCACAGTGGGTTGGGATGAGGTAATTCTCGTATTTATTTGGCTTGCAGGAGAAGCATGGTATGTGACAATTCACGAATGCGGTGTGCAAGGTATTTTTCGATATAAATATTACCTTTATTATTCTAAGAAATTGAAGTTGATAAGCGATTCTGCAAGTATGATTTAGAATGAGCGGATTGACTTTCAGTGGACTTTCTAAAACTATCCCAGTAAGGCCTCAAATAGGGATCTTTCTTCCCTCTTCAGCAATAACTTATTACATATCATGAAACCTCAAATAAGAAATGTTCCATGCCGTATTAGAAGACACCGAGGCCCAGAACTCGCGCATGGGGAGGAAGGGAAGGAAGGGAAGGGTTCTCCCCTGAATGTGGCTGCCTAAACGTGGAGCTCGAGGCTTACAGCTGCATCCATGAAATACAACTCTGTCGTATATTTGGCCATACAAACAAATGTTGCTCTGAATTGTAATGAAATTGTGGTACAGCTGTGTAGATGGACTGGAAAAAAAAAGAATAAATGAATTAATAGCGTCCGCATTCTTAATCACCAACCAGACCCGTATTGTTTAGGCACCAGTCAAAGCAACATTTATTGCTCACAGGTGGTAATATTATGAAGGATTCTAGATGGAAGAGTTTTGTTCTGCTTGAATTGTTTACATGTAGTGGAGCCTTAAATCCAGGATTCCGTTCAGGGGAGAGGAGCATGAGGATGATCACGTGTTCGCTTAATTTCTAGCCGACATTTCAAACTGTTAGCTGTTGCCTAGAATCCTATCAATAATCTTGAAGTCCTTGAGACAGCGTGTGCAAATTGCATTCTATGAGTATTCGAAGGTTTTAGTGTACCACGTTTTCTAAAACAACCAACTATAAACCATATCCCCTCAACTGCGGCCAGCACCTCCCTGGTCTGTGCACTGTGCCGAGAAGGGTAAGCGACCCAATAGAACACCAGCTTTAGTAGAAGAATATACTATATTTGATAAAAAGTAAGGGCAACGGCCTTTCTTTACATAACCAAGCATTATAACTGTTGTAGGTAAAGGTGGTTTAGTATAGTATCGCCGTAGTTTAGTTATTATTAGCAATTGAGGCTAATATAACTCTTTTTATCTGTTCCCTCGGGCAGTGTGATTTAGTAGTATTCTGATAAGTTTAAAACGTATTATAGAACTTTCTAAGACTACAATATGTAGACGGCGAATCCATGAATCTGTAGCATCTATTCGTGTGTTTTTAGGTACTGTGGTGTTGAATTATATCAATTTCTAGATCCTACGAAAGTTGGTGTTCCTACCCCTGTATTGGGAGGTGCTGGCCGCAGTTGAGGGGATACAGTGTAGGCCAGGAAATAGAAATCGCCGATCCTTCACTTGGCAATTATCATGTCGTCGCATCCCTATACATACAATCTCTCAGTATCAAACTTTCTCACCCCTTCATCCTCGCATGACAAAGCCAACTTTCCAACTTCGAGGTCATACTTTACATCTCCTAGTATCACTCTCGTATTCTTCAACAATCTAGTTCGTTTGTGACCATCAAGCGTGCTTCCTGAATCGGGTGGTGCCTCCGGGATTTGGAAGTAAGGATTATCAATCGTTGACGAGGAGACATATCCCAGGACGTCTGGGGTGGTGATTTTGAAGCGCAGCCATATGTTCAAAGCGGAACATGCGATAAGGATTATAGATGTGAGTACTAGTATGGCGAACAAGGCCCAATTACATTTGATGATATCGGAAGGGGTAAATAATAAGGGTGTAGCTGAAGACGCCAAAGTCGCATATTCAGCCCTGGCTGTCCCTGATCGTGCAACTTGCAATGAAGTGAGCCAAAGGGTATTAAAAGCCGTAGTCAGTCTGTTTTCGAAGGTTTTCCGATCTATTTTTGATAGATCGTAAGATGTGGAAGTTTCGGTTTTATCTTTCCACGCTTTTCCCGTAGCCAAGTACGTTTCTGTCACAGAAGGAACGCTTGCGGTCGTTGGATCAAGCCTTGGCCCAGCAGAAAAGATAGCAGGTAGTGCTTTGCGCAAGAATTCGAAAATTGAAATACTAGAAGCGCTCGCGTTGACAAGTGTGGACATTAGAGAGTGACCGCCCCGTGGTTGAGGTGCATTCGGATCTGTCACACCTGGCTGAAACTGGGTCGAAATCAAAGGAAGTTGCCAATCTTGACATTGCATTGCCAGGAGTCTCGTATTCAGAGAAGTGTCACACTCCCATTTAATAAAGTGTGAATCGTCATAGAAAGACCCGAAAGTTATTCTGCTTGGGTTTTTGTCTCTACCAGAATCACTTTCGTTAAACTGCAAGAAGAAGCCATTTTTCGCAAGAAATGAGGGGCCAGACTCCATCGCGTTCGATAGATCTCGAGTAGCAAGATAGTCGGCTATTAGATGCACCTCAACCGCGGGGCATTTGAATTTGAACAAAGGCACTGGAAAGGTTACGTTTGACTCAGTTCGAAAAGCGGAAAGGCCTATAACTTCAGATGAAAACCTAGGACCATAGACGACGATTCCTTGAAGGGCTGAGAAGTTTGTCTCAGTGAAGTCTGAAGACTGGACCCGCCCCAAAAATGGGTCAGCACTGGGCAGCAAAGGGAATGAATGACTGTCAAAGGCATTATTGTGGTCGTCCAAGTTCAAGGCGCCTCCATATTCCATTGCCGAAATATAATTTGTTGATAAGCCATGACTGCGCTTGGTAACCAGAGTTTCATTAGCCCAGGGACCAGGGATGTTAGTTTTCATAACTTTCCATGGGGCATCCGCAGACTCCGTTGTAACATTTTGTGTGTATAGAATACGCAACGATGCCTGCCCGGCTAAGGGTGATGTTGCCCATAGACTCGCAAGCCCTAAATTAAGAAGGATTGAGGCTCGTAAAGTGAAGAGCATCCAGACAGTGCTTGAAAACCCCCGACTTCCGTAGAGGACTTCCATGTCTGTTTATTGTTAGCCACCGTTCAGTTTGAAACGAGCACTAGAGATTACGATTATCTTGCAACCATTCTCAACTCTCCATCTACCGAACAGGCGTAAGCTGTTACCGAGTATTGCAGAGAATAAAGCAGGGAAAAATGTAGGAGCCAATTGCGCTATATCCAGAAGGAGGTAATTGAGATTGCTTGGCACTGGAGCCATCCCCTCCAGGGAACGATCTATAACTTTTCCTTTATTTGTCACAAATTGGTTTCCCGTATGAGAAATAAATACTGGACCTCCAGGGGTGTATCTTTCGAGCCAACCAGGATATGTATTATGCACAAACGCAGCAAAAGATGCAAAAGCTACCGGGTTTTAGCTTAGCGATTTTTAGGTTGTGGCGGATGGTAGAAATACCAAGTGGGAGAGTAGCAATAATGGTCAAAGTAATATGAAGAAGAAGCTCGGCAGCTTTGGACCAATCAACAACTGGTTCTTGCCACGGATGCACTGGCCATGCATCACTTGATCGCGTACTTTTTCGACGCTTCTTCGTTCCCATTCAAACGGTTAATGTCAAATGAGTTTGACTAAAACTAAGAATTATGTAGAAATGTGATGACGATCAAAATTACGAAAAAAACCAGAGGTCTTGCAATATATGCATATTTGACAGTCATGACCCATGCGTTGCGGCTGCGAGGATTTGGGGGCGAAGGATTTCTCAGCCCTGATGCAAGAGTGATGAATTATTTTTGGCGGCCAAGTGAATTCGAATATAAGTGGTCGGAAGAAATTCCTAGGGCATTTCACATTAATGAAATGTAAGCCACTACGCCGTATGAGGTTCTACAAGAAACTCCTCTGTTATTTTACATATCTAGGCTTTGACGGCAGTCGCAAGCTGAGAAATGATTGATCGGCGAGGTGACCTTACTCGCTGTATTCTTGAAATGAGCGAGACCCTTCCAGGAAGCACTAGATTTCATACCTCAACAGCTTTTGTGTAGCTGGAGCAATACCCTCGCTTGTTATCATTGAAAGAATGCTCTGTCAATAAATGCCATGTGCTTCGTTAGAGTTATTATACCAATATAGCGAATTACTGAATAGACAAACATATCCAGCAGTTAGGCGGAGCTCTGTAAATATATTCACTTGTGACTAGAGGGTATACCCTCTTTGGAAACCCTTTGGGAACACAATTGGGACCAACTAAAAGCCAGCGATCACTCGGTTCTACCAGTGTTGTAAATGAGCTGAGTTGAGTTAAGTAGTGGCACCTACTCAACTCAACTCAACTCAACTAAGAGTACTGATTAGACCTACTCAACTTAACTCGCCAAGTACTCAAGTGACTCTGAGTACTACTTGAGTAGTAAAGAGTACGCCGGACCGAGCCGGGCCGAGCCTCGCCTGGGCGGTCCGACCACTCGAATTATGCCTGCCCTCCCCGGTATACCGTAAAAGCGACGACAAGGTCGTGTATTTAAGTACTAGTAATATATAATATAGTGCCTAATAGCACAAATAAGGATATAAACGAGGATATTTTTATTACGACAAGATCTTTTGGACCCGGAGAACTACCTATAGTGATGTCCTTACTTTCGAGGTTATCCTTAGCACTTTACCTAAACGATTATGGCCCAAGTTTTAAGGATATATCCGAGGGTCCTTGTATTCAGTATCCTTGTATTCAGGTTTATCTGTAATATCGAACGATTATTCGTGTATACGCATCGTCGGTGTTAGCGAAACTTTCTGGTTTTGTAGCCTTTGTTCTAGCGTTTTCATTCCGCTTGGCCTCCGTGCCCCAAATACGCGGCGGATCATTTCTTGGTGCCCTAATAGACAAGACATAGAACAGCTAACGTGGGAAACTCTGGGCAGTGAATGGGTAAGAAACTTCAAAACTAGAGAGGGGAGAAAAAAAGCTACTTAAATTTCCAAAAAGAGAAAAACAAGAACCTTGAAAGGTGTACTGGGAACGAAACAAGAAGGCTATCACTTAATCTATTTAGTCTTTTGGCGTAAGTAAAACAACGCGTAACAAATACTCTAGATAAAGTCTTCGGGTCACTTGAAAATAGGCACAATATCTTGACGGGGCTTTGCCCGAATCGGGGACTAGAAAGGTTAATGTAGAAGTCTTCTAGGCAAGGGGTAAGAAGTTCAATGGTGGTAGAGGCATGTCCAGAAAGGTGCTTATGGTACTGTAGGACGGAGCATACTAGAGGTGGAGGGAATGAGATCACTAATTGATCTTGTATTGCTATGTAGACTCAAATTTGTTCGACTCGAACACTAAATTAACACTGCTAGGTCTGAACATGATATGCAGCTTTAGCACGATGTTTAAGGATAGGATATGTTTTTGTTTTTCCGCTGAGCTACCCCATCCTGACGTACACATCCCCCGGACTTATTATACTGTAAAGTACCTTGTAGTGCTAAGTTCTATCCACTCACTGCTCTCACTTTGGCACTCACTCCGCGGTCCGACCCTAAGTTCAGCAGACCCAGATTCATTGCAATTGACTTGTCGCATAGAGCAACGCTGTGGCCTTCACCAGCGGACTCAACTTCCCGGTACCACGGATCACGCCGTTCACATTTCTACTTCGGAATCAGCTCCGTCATATCAAAGTGCAGCTTTGGTTTATATAGAAAACCTTCGCTACAGGGTAGGAGTGTAATAGTATGTTTGCATCCTCGGCGTCTTTGTCACTTATTCTAAAGAATCATTGACATGTTCTCCGCAGAGCATAAATGATAAGGACGACACTAGGTGGATTTGAAGTTGAATTGCTTCCTTATACTCCAAGAGTCGCAAAAGAAAAAAGCTGATATAAGCCCTGTCCATAGATTATGTGGTAATCTAAAGATTAATAGGGATACGTTCAGTCGCAAAAGGTTTTGATCTCGTCGAAATAAGAATAAAAAGTTTATCCTTAATAGTGAGTTTGCCTTCGAACCTACTGATAGAATCGGGCCGCATATCATGATAATTTTTGCAAGCATATCCTTATGTTTTCCGCATTTATGAATGTAGTGTATGATGACGGGACTTTTGCAATAATGAAAAGCCTGTCGACGTCTCTACCAAGGCTTTTATGCAAGTGTACTCGAGTACCGAGAAAATGTTAAAAATCTACCGTGACCAAGGGACTACTTTGTGAGCTACTTAGAAAACGGCTTTATACGGGTCCTAGGGCAGAAAAGTCCAACAATGAGCCCTTGCATGGAGAAAATCTTCTACTTCGTCCCAGGCAAAATAATTGTAAGTTTAAGACTTCTTTACCCTGTTGCCAACCTTAGCCACTCTAGTAAACTTGCATTTATCTCGCTTGGGACGAAGTAGCCACTTAGAGCCCACGGAGTACGAACGACCCTTATTTCGCACCTAGTGCTATTCACTACTCACCCTAGCATTCTCCTCAGAGACGATCTACAACGGCAATCGTAAGTTGCCGCACTCTTCCTTGATACTTTCCCCGGCTTGGTGTAGAGTATGGAGACTACCTCTTTAGAGGTGTTGCACCTTCTTTAAGAGATCATTCCCATTGAAGTGGCAGGGAGCATAAAGTATGTTAGGATGAAGCAGGAAATAATTCCATGCTGCAAAGAAGTTTCGCACTATCTCTTTTGTTCTATGGAGAGTTTACGGGCTTTATCATCTCAGAAGAACTCAAATTTAATGGCTCTGCATTTGCTAAGGATATCGGATTTCAAATCAGATATCCAAATCCTTTCGTGATAGCCTTTTATATATTGTAAAAAAAAAGTATCTCGAACTTGGCGTAAAATAACTTTTAGATTGAATCATACATACAGTGGCAAAGTCACGTCAAGAAAAGCGTTAGGAAAATCTGGAGACTATCTCCGGATTCAACATGACAATTAAGTCACCCCAAAAACAATGATGAAGATCATGACGTGGTGATATTTTCGGTTGGGATCGGCAAACACCGTCGGCATTAAGGAATCTCCTCTTCTTGTCTTTTCTTGTCTTTTCCCAGAGAAAATGAAAACATCTACAGTAATTGACACATATTGAAACATCAGTGATCTTCCATAGATAATCTCAGATGGCAAGGGATGCAGAGCTAAAACCTAAAAGGTCTTCAAAGCGCAAATGAAGGCATCATACACTCAAAAAGTGTCGCGATATCTACGTTCTGGCAAGGAGGGGTAGTCACGTGGTACTGTCTAAGACAGTCCACAACACCACCATATATCGTTAGCTAGCCACACATATACACACTCTTCTAGAACCTATATGAATATATAAAGATTATATTTAGTTAGGCCCAAAGATTTCTGAGCTGTGACATGACGAGGATTTAAGAAGTGGTCATGGCAATTGAAGCTTGACAACCTGCCGCCCACATGGCTAGCTAGCTTGGCTCTGCAGCGGCTCTGGTTCCGAAATTATTTCTCATCAAGGTGCAAGGGGATCATTAACTATGTAGCCACCATTTTTGCACACAGGATATGCTGGTGTACATCTTCCGATGATATGAAAGTAGCATGAGGATTTACATGGGAGTTTTTTTTACCAGCTATGGAGCTATGGAGATATCTCACGTCCGAGCTGTGTTTGTATTCAAACGAAGACAATTATCTCATGCGGCGTTCCTTGGTGTTAGTAGATAAAAACAATGGGCTTGAAGAAATACTGTTTGAAGGAAGGGCGAGAGAACAATTTTTCTCCCTCTTAAATCAAACAACAATTTTTGTCTTTTTGCCTTTTTTTCTTTTTTCCCCCCACAATAGTCCTGAAGGAGTTTCTCCTTTGACTTCGATCGGAATTTCCGAACCATGAACAATATAGGACGGCAATATCACTTTAAATCAAGCTCATTCGAATAACCCTCAGTTGTATCGTTGTCGAGCAGCTTAGCACAAGAACCAAAAAAAATCACGGAGAATCTGACAACTACCCGTAAAAAACCCCGACGACATTTTACTTCGTAAATGGCTGACAAACAAGGAAGCCGACGAGCGGCTTATTTGACGCCCCGTTTGCTTGACCGTCTTGACGGGGAAAACAATGGAGATCGGGCACTGGAAACACCGACCTCCGTTGCGTCGGTAAGAATAGAACGGATGGCATGGTATCTGCCTTCACGATAATGGTCTGATGACAGTTCAGGTACCAGAGGCTAAAGTAAAAGCACATTGTCCAACCACAACAGATTCAGTTTGAGTGAAACCTTTTCTTTCCCTCTCTCTTTTTTCCACAAAAGATGGTTTGTCGAGGACGGTGAAAAGGATTATTGGGAGGGCCCGATATCGGATCGAAAGTTCGACTCTTATGGTGTTGTATTTCGTACTCGTTTAGGACCATAGGATGAGAATCTCGCTTTGGAATGTGATATGATATTTCTATAAAATGAATGCTTCTAAAGCTGGCCACGAAAACATCACTGCGGCAGGAAGCCGCGTATGCTCGATAAATTGAACGTTTCATCACAAGGCTGAAGTAACCTCGGAGCGTTCCAGCTGAAGTCGCAGTCGGGGGAATGTGCCAGTATTTCGATACATTTTTGAATTGGACTGACGGTCACGGTGGCCGATCCATGAGGTGACACTACTCGGATGACAGTAGCCTCCGGGCCCGAGAAGACGAACACGTTTTATTCCTTCCATCTACCGGGTGGCTTCAAAAGCTTTGGGCACACCTAATCGTTACCTGTCAGAAGGGCGATCATGTAATCCTGGTCTGTACCAGTAAGTATGGATCATCAGGGGTTCAGTCGGGGCCGTACGGTCTCGGGTTTAATGTTTTGGTTGATCGTCTGATCTCAAAAGTGTTGAAAGCAAGAGGTTTCTCGTAAACCTCTCGCGTGGAATGCCATCCCTCCAACCTCTTGGGATCTATCTTGAACTAGAAAGAGCCGCACGACCCCACCAACTACGCACCAATGAATTATCGTTCGTGAAATCTCAACATATGGATGTGGGGTAGGATGGGGATTAAATATCGAGCCTCGAACATTATTTGCATCATCGTACCTAAACCCCACCAGAAAGCTAAGCTCCAAAAAAGTGTATTTGGCGCACCTGATATTGACATCTCAGAAATTCCACCATGGGGTTCTAGACTCGGGAGGCGAAGGCCGAACCAACTCACTGGGAAAGCTACCGCGGGAGAGGTACTCACCTAATGAGTCGAAGTGACAAGACCCTAATGCAAAGGAAATTGTTAGGCCCTCATATAATTCATCCTGCCTCATTGAGAAATAGTTTCTTTCGCTAATTTCAAAATTCAGTGTAGACCAAACCTCCGCTATGACGGCGGACGAGATTCTGTTGCTTTCCAATGAGGGGATCCCTTGTGTATAATGATACGAAACTTTCCACCGGACAACCTCGATGTTGCTTGCTGCTTGTTCGTTCAGCCTTGTTTGGCTTTGGGATCCCGGTCATTAGAAAAATTGTTTGGATGATAAAATAGAAACAACAATTGCCAACGCATACGGGTGACAATTTAATACATCTCGGAAACTGATTTGCGTTGTTCCAGAGGATATGATCGGGGTATCCTCTATAGGGAGTGGTCAGAAATTATTCCGTACAGTAAGCACGGTACTACTGTGCTTATTTTGTTGGACAAAAAAACCCATTAACCTGCCAAACAAATTTGTTTAGGTTATCAGATGCAATATTCCAAGGCGGAATGTTGGTTTTAAATTTTATAAACCTCCGGACTTGGCTGAAAGGGGACATGTTGAGGACGTCTCGAGTTATTCAATCATTATTAACCTCAGGCGATATTTGATTACTAGACGATTAATGAATGAATTATGTTGCAATTGCCAGCGACCTAGGCTACAAAGACGGGATTAGTCCTATTCATGGCATCCGCATACTCATCGAAAGGCTTGTGGTACTCTAACACAACATTAAATCATCTCATTCAGGAAGACTAACTCAGAAAATTACATTATACACAGCCTCGAATTCCTTGAGGTTTGCTTGGCCATGGAGGAGTGATGTTCTTGGTAGTGGCATGCACACGCAAATCCCTGTCTCAGTAGGCATATCGTCATCTACTTTGAAGTACTTAGAAACGATTCGCCCTGTGAGAACCTAGCATGCATGATTATTGTACAACCCGCGGAATCAGACCCAATAGTGGTATCGAATAGATCCAACCGCCTGCAACTCAACAATCTTACCTTACAACACGAGCAATATCGTTGGTCGCACTGGCAGTCCAATTAGCGAGGTCGAGCTGAAATGTTCGTTCGTGTCTTGTTGGGGTAGACAGCTTGTCGGCTACGTGTGCGGCTTGAGGAGGAAAGTTAGTAGTAAAGGTAGGTTTAGCTCCCATTGGGATCGAGATGGCGTCCGTCGCGCCAACTCCCAAGATGGAGGGGTATGGAATTGAACAATTTGTGGCATTATCCTCTGGTGGACGGGCTTAAATGAGGGGCGAGCAGCGAGCAGCAAGCTGCATGGGGGTATATAGACAGGGGTGCGGGCGCAAGCGGGCAAGGGGTTGGAAGCGAGGCGAGTGTGTTCGACCGCCGTACAAGCACCAAGTAGAGAGTGAGCGATGGATGCTTCCTTGGCCGGCATCAGCCAAACTGCGAAACCGAAGCTAACAACACTAAATGGAACCACCCAAACAAGAGCTCAACTAGACAGTCTTTCAGGTATGACTCCTCATGATGCAGTGAAATTTAATATACAGTCAGCTACCACTCGAGTTTCTCCGATTCGACGGTTCAAACGGCACATCACGGGTCTCCTGAAAACTCGCCAATCTTTGGAACGATTACTGCATAAGTCTCCATGCCATACATAAATTTGCATATCTGATATATACCTGCCGAGGCCGGACCAGGATGAGTTTGTAAAATAGCTTTCATCATCATTCTGGGGTCCTGAAAAAAGCTCAGCATACGGGGTCCCTAAGGCACAGTGACCCACTCCACCCATCATAGTTCACGACAAGGCTACCACCTCTCGGACATAACTAATATCCCGCATACCCTGGACGGCCACATCATATAATCAACACACAGCCTATCTGTGAAGCTCCTTTATATATGTCTGCCTCGGTCCCACTACGCCTGCTCTTACCATACTCACCCTATTTTCAAAATTTAATACATCACAATGCCTGATTTACCTACTCCTCCTCCAACCGAGGATATCAAGTCCACAAGGAGAACAAAGCCAACTAAACTATCAAGCCGATCTTCAAAGCGAACAACTTCCTCCTCACATGATCATGGCCCAGTTTCAGTAGATGGCCGACATAAGAGAGTCTGGAAAGCCTGTGAACGATGCCGCATGAAAAAAACCAAGGTAACTTGAGCTGAAATATCTCAATTCATTGACATAAACTAAATTCGTTTTAGTGTGACGGAGAGTCACCGTGCAAAAGATGTAAAGATGATGGTCTAGTGTGTACAGCTGGAAGCAGAAAAAAGACTGAATTTAAACAATTACCAAGAGGGTATGTCTTATATGCATAGAACTTGGACTTTTATGGGTTGAGCAATACCTAACTAGCTTTGTAGTTATGCAGAAGTGTTGGAGAATACACAATACGCCCTTATTGCCACTGTCCAGAAGTTATATACGATGGTACGGAATAACGAGTCTTGGGAATTGGGGGAGCCAGAAATGAACGAACGAGGTCAGCCAGTGATTCATGACATAGCATCCAAGCTTGGATGCATTCGGCCGTCCCCCGATTTACCACATACATTTCCCGAAGGAGCAGAAGATTTTGCAGAATTACAGGCACAGCTTACGGCTGCAAGGGCGGACTTGAATTCGGAAGATACCGCAAGTAGGAAACAGTCACACGATTCGCTATATTCGCCAAACCTCGACCGAACAGAACGAGCGAGTAGTAGTGAAAGTGATCACTCAACGATGTCGAAGGAATACAATCAAATGATGTGGGCTCAAAGACTCGCGGCTGAGAAAGCTGCTGTTACAAAGTCGAATCACGGCCTGACATCGTCTAACTCCAATCCATTGTCCGTTTCCCGACGAAGTTTCCTCGATGAGGAACATTCTTACCAGGGCCGAACTTCAATCGATGCAACGAAGTCTATACCTTCTCCCATATACACAGATTTCCAAATGGAGTCGCCAATGCTTAGGACTGCGTCGCCTTTCTCGCCATGGTCCGCAGCCGATGAATTTCTTGGCCCCGCTCACAATATCGATCTTACTGGACAATATATGCGTCATCAAACAGGAATGCCTCGATCATCTCCCCTCAAGTCAGGGGGACTTGGGCTACAGCAAGACTTTTTTAAGATGGAATTTAATAACGACGAGCTGAATTTTGCAGACGGGACTATCAGACCTAACATGCTCGATAGTAGTACCGGCTTGGAAATGTTCGATCAGATGGATGTGATGTATAATCCAGAATACCAAGCTCAGCTTGGGATGGTTTAATCATACCAGATGAAAAATTACAGATCTATGTCTTACGTTGGGTGAAACCTTTCAGGCGATTTCTTGGGTAAAATGAGGCAGTTAGGAGTTGGTTGGAGTTGGGAGGCACATTTGGGTTTTCACGGCCCACTATTACACGAATTTCTTTGCTTTGATGGTTCTCACCTCATTTCGAGAGCACATCAGACTTGTGCTGTACAATAGACAAGGAATGGGTAATCTGGACAATGGTTCATGAATGGCGTTTTTGGGTGTTACTTCAGCCAAGGCCGTGGCCACAGCTTTGGGTTCTCGGGTTCTTGGAAATTCAAATAAACACTTCACCACACCTCACCTTGACTGAACGTTCAAGAACTGATATTCCGCGGCGTGAGTCTCCCCAAAATTCGCTTATGTAAGAATCGATATTTGTGTACAATATCGTGAACAGAACTCTTCGTAAATCGGAGACATGGTCGGCTCCCTCGCCACACCGGCATCGGGCACCTGCTCTTTTCCGCTTTCAGCGGGACTTTATGCTCTTGTGACATCGAAGCAGATCAATCAGCTCTGTCACAATCATTAAACCTGCTTCCTAATCACGGCGCAGGCCTAATTCAATTCTTAGGAAAGCTTTTATTTTTCGAACCTCTATTACGATGACAAACGAGCTGTGGCTAGACTTTCTTTCATCAAGCTTCACACCACACCCGATAATGGCTGAATCATAAAGCTGCACAGACTCCCACGCGGGTGTAACCCTCCGACTGAGGAACTCCTGCACAGCTGCCAGCCACTTTCCAGATAATCTCCTGGCAGTTCGGTACACGTGTTGGAGTAGGCTTCTAACGTCAGGTTTTGTTGCAGTCACTTTAGAATACGCGTATCGCGCACAATTGACCAATGAATCCCTGGACCAGTTGACCCCCGGTTAGTAAAGAGGCTACTAAACGAACATGCTACTTCATGTCACAGCCCAGGAAGTACGTGGAGCCCGCGTCAGAATCCAGCGATCATCCTTCATATCAGGCTATCAGCAGCGCCTACTCTCCACTTGCATCCCCTACCTTTACTTCCAACATTCGCACACCGAGTTGGGGTAAGGTGCCTGAGGGTATCTCTCTCGGTTCTCGATTAGGATGTTGGTCAATCCCCGATTTGGAATTCAGTGCATCAACCTTTGATTAGGGGGTGTGCTTATTTTCCCTTTCCCCTTTCTTCAATTCGTCATTCTTCTCGAACACGAATACAGAGGTTTCCTCGTAATCGTCCGAAAATATGATTTCTTCGAAAGCGATAAAATCTTAAAAATTCCTCGCATTCGTTAATTCTACCGGTAGCTAGTAACGTTCTACTCTTCGCACTCGTATTCGTATTCGCACATTTTTCTTGCGATGAACTGGCACCCCCCTCCCCCCGGCCCCTACCCCCCGGCAGACCATGAGAATTATTTCGTTCATGAACTTTTGAAAACCCCCATGTGTGATGCGAAATTCCCGTTTCTCTTGAAATCATTCCACAAATGGGAAAGGCTTTTCCAACACAAAAACACGGAGATAGCCTCCGTTGTATCATAGTCTGTCTGACGGAGCTGACATACTTTAAGCTGGCCGACCCCGAAAAGTATTTTCCAAGGGCGGAATTCCGGAGAATAGTTCTCAAATTTGTTTTTCTCAATGATTTTTCTACTTTTATATCTGTCCCTCAAGGTTGTCTCCTCATCCTATCCTTTCCTGCTATCAACAATCTTTCTTCCAATGTTATATATGCGCGATCCAGCTTTGCAGATTTCCCTTATTTGTTTGTGGCTTTGCGTTTCCTTCCCTTCAAAATTCATAGATCGTGCCTTCAATGTTCCTGCTTATGTCCGTTTCTCGACCGCCCCAGCCCCGCTCGGCTTTTAGAAGCGAGTGCGACAGGTACAGTCAGACCTTCCTTCTATGCATGTTGGCGTAAAGGCGCGCAGATAACGACCCCGTTTCATCCTTTACGTGTTCTTCCCTACGATTTCATGTACACTGTACGTGATGTTTGTTGGCACATTTGGTACTACGTCGATGATATCTTTTTTTTCTTGCTTAGATCTAAGCGATACCTAAAAGGGGAAGAAAACCCAGAGTTTTCCCATTTCCCATTTTTCTTCTTTTTCCTCTTCTTTTGCTGCAAGACACATGCCAACAAACTTTAGACGGCGGGAGATAAGCTTCTTAAGGGATGTCTGTCGTTGACTAACTTCGGTTGCCAAATCTGGCCTACTTATCCTATCTCACACAAGCTCCGTCTAGCCAAAGACTAGTGTTGCCCCCGAGTGTGCCTAACCTCATTTCAGTTTGGATTAAGCCCAACCTTCCAGTATCAAATCTGTCTCCCGGTGAGATCCCTGGGATAGCACTTGGAAGTAACTGCATCTGTTGGTGGGGGATTGCGCAATGAGTGTCAGGCTAGGGACTGCTATGGTTTTGCAGGACCAGTCAAAGCTTTGAATGACGAAATTTCTACAGACTTCCATTACATCATTTGGCAAACTTCATGGATGTCTCATAGTTTTCTAAACCTTCAACAGAATCGCAATTACGAGTTAGGTATCGGGCTAAAGAGGAGCGAGAGTCTATCATATTTCCATTTTCAAGGTATGTTCAATGAGCCTGCAGGAGGCGTGCATTAGAAGAGAAGCTTATTTCATCGAAGCTTTTTAAGACCGCACAGAACGTTGGGACATATTGATTAGAGGGTTTGGCGGCCGATTTTATTTTTGTAACTAACATTTATTAGTGAAGTGTGCATTTAATTAGGTTTCTGAATTGTAGAGAGGTTCTGTTTGCGCCATTTCAGTGATAGTTACTTCGTATAATGGAATAAGGTAGATGGGATTCATGTCCGATACTTAATATCGTCCGAGCTAGTCTGTGTCAATTGTACTACTGGCGAGTGAGCGGGCCGCATGCCCGAAGCCTGAAAATATTCAGCTATCTTGTAAGTATGGAATTATGGTCTATTGAGCACTATTCGACACTAACCTGCGGGAGGCGGATGGTCAAACCTGGAACTACAGGATACTCTGCAGTCTAATAATCCAGCGCGGTGTGTCTTTCGGGACTGTGTAACTCGGTGGATAGACAAATGACACTCCTATTCCCAAAACTTCAATGTGGGATAACTTGGGATTTGAGTTCTTGTGATGCATACCAACAAGTTGTAATTGAGTTTTCAGCACGTGTATCGCTTATCGTCCACTGTCTTGTACTGTACTGTGGTACTGACTCAAGCACGAAAGTATCACTAAAACCCATGGCAAAACCTTTCTATTAAAAGATAAGAGTTACCTGAAGATTTTCGTTAGGCAGCTCACGTCCTCTCGTTCTCGGATCCTAGAGCCGTATTGAAAGGACTAAATCTTTCAAAGGTTGTTAGTCACTGCTCGTAAAATAGCCTTCATCCCCTTCGGTTGCCAAGAGGTATTGAAGCTAGTGCTTGAACGAAGCTTTCCAGGCAGTAGGTAGAATAAAATATGTTTTACTCCTTAACATCACATAAACATAACTCTATAAGAAGTGTTTTCGGTGAGTAAACTGGTAACACCAAAGAAGACCGAGTGATTATCCCTGGATAATTCGGTTCGAAATTACATTCCATTCCAGACCCCCTCTATGGAATATTGCCATCAGAATAAAGGACCAACTGGTATAGTGAGTAACTAGCATATTTACTATTTGCTTGATTGTATCTTTGTTTCATCTTAAATCAATAGCAGTCCTTATTAGCTAAAAAGCCGAGTATATATATACATGGATTCTATTTAGGATTACAGATTCTAGAGTCTTACCTATATTTTGGAACATTCCACCTTGGGCCATATCTTGGAATCACTGGAATTATAATCGAAGTGCCGACGGTTGATTGAAATTTCCGGTGCAATTCAAGCAAGTAGCTCAGTACTTTTGATGAGTCATTGATTCACAAGAAACCTTTCGCGAGAGCGAAAGAAGTTACTATTTAGCAAATCCAGCGACCTAATTTAATCTACCAATTAGGGTTGGTGAAATAATGAGTCTCTTTTGCAAGAACAATTATATGCGTCAAGTTGATTTAGTATTATTATGAATCTCTCGTAAGCTAGAGATATTTCCTGATAGGGGCAGATCAAATAGACTAATACATGTGCCTTTAAAGAGCACTTGCTTTGATTGGCACGAGTTATTTCTAGATAGCTTTGTCATACAGCATGTTCAGGCTATCAAAGTGTTGGACAATTCAGAATTGAAGAGAGTTGTAGGAGTTCCTGTAGAAACGCAAGTGAAATCACTCAAAGTCTATTTGCCGTTCTCACCCCTGAACATCTTATCTCATATTCACTGGGGTGTTGTGGTAGTTCATAGTATCAGTTGATCATTTGCTTTTTGTAAACTCAACGCTTTTCTCGCCTAACTACCTATCGTATGAAGCTTGCCTCATCCGGTTTTGGCCCCTTAAATGTCAGCTCCATACCGATTCAATATGACCAGCAACCGTTCTGTCCACTGCCCCCGCCTAAACATCATATGGGGATACAGCATCAGCCCAAGCAGTATCTCCTTCCTTGATTTTCTTCTGTTTCAATTGCTCAAAGAACTCCTCGAACTTCTCGCGACAGATGCGATTTTTGAGGAATGTTTCCCGCGCCCCCTTGGTTCTTGCGTAAGTCTCTTCGATATGATCTCCCCAATACTCGCAGCAGAATAAACAAAAAGCTTCTACTTGCTGTGGTGTAATGGGCTTTTTGTCCTGACGAATAACAAGTACCGTACCAACAATTACGTCCCACTGAGCCATGTCTACCCAGCCGAAATCGTCGTTCGACGGAATAGCAGCTCTGTTAAGAAAAACAGCGGGCTGGTTCACATAGGGACCAGGCACTGCACTTGGCCATCCTTGCCCAAAGAAACCATGTTTTCTGACGAGAAGTGGGAGGCCCATATGAACTGAAATAGCAGTAGGCACTGTGTGACGGAAAATTGGGTGTGTCGCTGAGCACACTCGTTGCTTGACAAACGCTGCTTTCTTCAGATACACTTGGTCCCCCAGACAAGTGATATTAACGCCCTCAACCGCATTGGAATCACCTTCGTACATCTCAAATGCGTCGTCTACAGTTCCCGCCTGTCGCGTTTCTGGGCCGATCCTAAAGACTGGGCTTCTAGAAAAGACTCCTCATTTCATGACAACCTTTCCATAGTACTTGAAAAAGTCGGCAAGAATTCTCATGTCAGCCGCACGAAAGTCCTGAAGGTAGTATTTATCCACAGTTGCTAGTTGTGAACCTCTCTTGTGACCAGCCACTCAAATAACGTAAATATAACCACGCCAATCATGGCTCGGCTGAAATTTAAAGAATCCTGTAATCGCGTTGTTTTCGCGGGAACCATCGGAAAGAAACTTGGGACGAAAGACAACCAAAAGCTCATGATCCAAGGTGTATTTCTTCTCCTGCGGAAATCGGCTACGGAGCCAGTTGCCCACGGGTTGCACGCTTTCCAAAGTTGGGATACCAGGAAAGATATCGTCATTCTCTTGAAATTCAGGCTTGTAAACTCTGCTCCACCAATGGGTCTTTGGATATGGATTTGAGGTTGGAAACTTGAGCACGAGATAGTACGTGTCCTCAGGACGAGGGTTGACTTCTGTCCATCCCTTGATACCTTCGCACAAGATGTCGTGGTACTTCTTATCTGCTTCTTTGCATGATCTGGAACAGTAATAAATCATCTTGCAGCAATTTCGAGGGCTGTTTTGGGAGGGGATTGCTTTGTTGCATGAGGCACAGTAGTGTTTCTCCTATTAGGAAAAGATAAGCTTTTATCAGAACACAGAATACGAGCTTACGTCGCTCGCCATTTGAAGAGGATCTTACCGGATCGTATTCTGGAATCAGAACGTGCGTTCCTGGGAGAGACATCGTGTTGGGACTGAACTGTAAGCTAGGTGGTCAGGTCGGTTGATCTCAACGTTGGTCTGCTACGTAAATATCAGAGGTCAGTACAGAAACCTCACTT
Source organism: Hymenoscyphus occultus (assembly GCA_900536445.1). NCBI lineage: Eukaryota > Fungi > Ascomycota > Leotiomycetes > Helotiales > Helotiaceae > Hymenoscyphus > Hymenoscyphus occultus. The sequence continues at coordinate 20,105 of UNPT01000230.1, read as the reverse complement.
GATAACATCATTCGCAAATAAGGAGAGGAGATTAATCGAAGATGAAGTTGCAAGACGAAAGACAAAACTCACCCAATACTTTGAGATACGCAGGCATTCAACGAGACGCTGATTGTACCAGAGGAAAGAGATTGGCTCCAGTGCTAACAAGCTCAACTATTTGGGAGTTTGGGTTGATGCGTTGTGGGGTTGTATAGTTGAAGAAGTGAAGGATTGAAAGAGGAGGCAGGCTGGATATATAGTCAGGCGACGGTGCCAAGCCAAGCTTCTACTGAGGAAGGTGAAGCCCTCTTGGAAAGATGAGTGGGTTGAGAAGGATGAGGTGATAGTATGTGTCTTCAACTCAATCTTCAAATGATCATGTGGATTCTTCTCCAAATAGTGAATTGAGATTTGACCAATATGAGTGAAAGATAAAACTGTGAATTTCTACTCACACTCTACTCAAGCAGTCTCTTTTGCCAATGCTTCTAATATTCTGAGTGAAGAGAATGTGATGTATGGCTACAGAGTCAAGTGTCCAAGGACGGCTTGTTGAGACTCAATCCGTCCTAGATGAGAGCAGAAATAGATAGCAATAGGCATCTCAAACACGCCAAAACAAAATCTGAACTTATGACCCATTACCTCCACTCCCCTTACATGCAAACAAGTGATCTAAGTTGGGCTTCAAAACATCAAGAACAAGCAATGTCAAGTGGTACTTCACGGTGGCTCATATCGTAGATTTGGACCGACATCAGCCACCACAACAATGATCGTCAAATCCACATGTGTCATCAAAACATATATACCCTTATCTCAATCCATCGCTTCTCCATGAACCCATAGGACACCCAGTAAGCTAGTCGTTTCATGCAGAGACCACGATATTTGGGCACTGGACACCGGGACTGCCGTATGGTTGAAAGATAGAGAATTCAGTGGTCAGCCTAAGAGATTCGGCGCAATTATATGGCATCTGCCTACGTTTTCTCGCTCCAGCAGGACTTTCTTTACTACAAAACCTATGAAACTCCTTCTATATTCCAGAATAAAAAAAGTAACTCCTTGTGCAAGACAACGTCATCATACTATGCCCAAATGTCCACAACTCTCAGCGATATTTACTTATTTCTGAAGACGACACCCCTTTAACTTGCTGATTAACTACGAACTTTCGCTATGGAGTCATGTAGGCTGACAAAGACACATATTTGTCGCTGATAATTTAGTATGGCAATCGTTCCGCTAAGCGAAGAGGAGAGACTTCTAGTAGGCCACCTGCAATCGTTTGTTTTGATATCACGTGAGTAGGAACGAGCGACAAGAGAGTACAAGAGAGTCATTGACAACTTCATCTTTTTCCTGCCCTTGAAGCAGAACGCGTACGCTAGGGCCATAGGACTCCCCTATTCTTGTTTCTTTGCTCGGAACTCTCCGAATCCCTGGTGCCGGTCCCATACATGTGCCCTCCTCCCTCATGACCAGGACGAACGTGAATATAAAAGCCAGGATCTCTACAAGTTCCTAATATCTAACTCTAAGCCCATCCTAAAAATGTAAAATGTAAAATCCAGCTCTCTGCCTCGAACAGAAGTCTTCCCCCCGCCCAGGGCCCGCAACCGAATTAGATCTCGCTCAACCAAATCTATACCACCATGTTCCATCTCACAAGTAGTAAATTTAGAAATGCATGGCTAGATCACAGTTACAATCCTCTGTACCTTCCAGGGCCCCTCAAGCCTCGAATGCCGGAATCCAAGACAGCAAGTACAGTACCTATATAACTCTTCTAGTAAATCCATATACTAATTAACTAACTTAATCTGAGTTCCGCGACTATTATCGCAGAAAAGGATAGAGCTGACTTCGAGACCGGCTAGCTTATTTCTATTGAAGGATAATGTTTTCAGGAGAATCGAGATTCATGAGCATTCAAAACTTAATAGTTAGGAAATGTTATTTTAGAGGAAAAACAGGAATACGACAAGGATAAATAATCAAACCAACGAGCCTAAAACTCCAAACTGAAGTTTCCCTGCATTTCATATACTACCCCTCCTGTACCTCCCATCCTTAAATTCTCGCACCGCAACAACAATTAATGGATAACCCTTATTCAGGAGAAGTAGGAGAAGAAGAAGAAGGAAGGAAGGAGGAGGACCAAGCTTTGAACAGTCTAATACTCCTTTGCCAGAAGACGATAGAGGCTAAATCCCACTGATGGTGTGACCTGACCCAAAGTAATAAAGAAAGAGGATGATCAAACAAGAGAACTTTGCATAATATACCATCGAATACAAACTTGCTGTCAATCTAGCTTCAACGTTCGTGGCCAGGATCTCTGAAGGGAGGAAGTGAAGTATAACCCCCTCACAAGATCTTGTCCTAACTATCCATTCGTTCATCCCCAGCAACACCCCATAACCCCAGTTCTCCAAGTAGATTACCCCCACCAGGGGTCGTCAGAATTCTGGGCGCAGCGTCGGATTTTGGCCGAAAACACACCAAAAACTACGTTTTCACAACCCTATAACTCTACGAATTTGTATTAGAACTATATATAATATCTTATATATGAACTCTTTAGAGTATATAGATAAAGTGCATATGCGAAAACTTTCTTCAAAACCTAATATGTTAAGAGATATTCTAGTAGAGAATTTCCTCCTACTAAATTCCCTAGTAAATTTATTAGTCTTATAGTACTTAAGTTAACTTACTTTTATTAAGATTCCGAATTGTACAAGTTATAGCTATTATACGTCTCTACTATAGACTTTAGTTACAAGCTATTAAGATTGCCCTTTATTTTATTATAATTTAGTAAAGTAGGGTGTTTTTGGTGTGTTTTCGGCCAAAATCCGACGCTGCGCCCAGAATTCTGACGACCCCTGGTGCCCCCAACCCCGCAGCTCTCCCGCGGTCTGCTTCTTCCTCCTGTGTCGTGACTATGATATTCCCGTGAAGCAATCGAGAATGAACTTAATATATAAAATCCAAAGGGTTGCTCTTGAGGGCGTAAGCCCCAATTCTCGGCTCGTCATCTTAGACTCTTGGTGATTGACAGCTCTAGGGAACCGGAGGTCTTCCTTTCAACTTTCAAGCCAGCCACATGGATTTAGAACAAGAAGAAGGACATGGGAGAATACCGCTACTTACTGTCTCCCTCCACAGCCTCTTGACTCCCAAGTGTTCCTATCAACCCCTCTCACCAAAACAACCCCCTTTCTGTATTATGTATTCAAACAATACATCTGTCTCATTCCATTCCCTACCCATCCCTCAAACCCTCAAACCCCCAAACTCCCAAAACCACAAACCCCAACAAAACAAATACAAAACAACCACCAATCCCCCTCCACCTCCTCAAACACAACAACAACTTCACAAGAAAAATCATATACAGTAAATACTCCCTCCTCCCTCCTCAACCTCACCCGCATTCTTACAAAAAAGAAAACCCCCCTCGTATATTGTATCCCAGCATCCCAACCAACCCCACATCCTCCCCTCTCCCCTCTCCCCTCTTCCCCCTCCCCCTCCCCCTCCCCTTCCCCAAGAACCACAACCCCTTTCATCTCCCCATCATCCACCCCTTTCATCTCCCCTCTATCATCAATTCCCAACACTCCATCCGCAACATAACCCAAAACCCAAAACCCAAGAATCAAAATCAAAAAACAAAATCCCACGGACCATCAAGCAAAGGGGCTCACGAAAGAAGTCAAGTCAAAGTCAACTTTTCCCCTCCCATCCCCAACGTCCCTCCAAAAAAACTAATAGCAAAGAAAGAAAGAAAAAGCCACTAGCTCGTTTACGTTCATATTTTCTCTCTCTCCCACTCCCTCTCTCTCTCTCACACACACGCCATCAATGAATACACTATACATTGTACACCTACACGTATAGTACACGTATCATATAACCCCTCGCTTCTCGCTTATTATTACAGTGTTCCCGTCCTCATCCTCTTCACATCCATTTCAGTCCCGTAACTGTATATTTCATAAACACCGCCCCCACCAGTTCACACCAACAACACCCATGCACCCGTAAAAAGAAAAATTCAACACCACGCTGAGGAAAGGTTTATTGCTCCCTGAATCCATAAGTGTAAGTGTAAGTGCAATGCCCGCTCTACGCATACAGAGCCTCAACACCGTAAATAACGCCGAAAATGAGGAAGGCGATGGCTCCTCCTAATGTGACTATTCATCCCGTCAGCTTGTTTGGTTTTGACACCAAAAGGATGATCTTTGAATGAAAAAAACGTGGTAGAGGGGGAAAGGCAAAACCTACCAACTCTCAAACTAACCCTCCCAGCAATAGCTCTTCCCCCAATGACAGCAATCCCCGTACAAACCGCATGACCACTCACCGCTCCCCCAGTAACCCACCAATAATCCGATCCAGCCGCCATAGCAATCGTCGCAATCTGACTGCGATCACCCCACTCACCCAAGAACGTCATAACAAAAGTCTGGACCCAGGCCGGGCTTAAAAGCAAAGAAAAGAGATTACTAAGGCCATTCATTAGACCTGTGAAATTACTGCGTCGTGGGGATGGAGATGAGGAGCGGTCGGGACTCGACGAGGGAGATCGTGGAGGAGAAGGGAGTCGGGATCCTGACCTGGATTTACGACTTCCACTGCTAGTATGACGACGATCGCCTAGACCCATTTCCAGGGCATAAGGAGAGATGGAGGAGCGTCGGCGGTTTTGTTTACGTGCTAGGTGCTCTTTTTCCTCGAGTTCTTGTTCGACTTCTTGCATTTCTGCCGCGACTCCCTCATCCGGACTCATGGCTAGTCCTTCTTTCAACATTTTACCGCCGAATACCAAGAATAGTCCTGATGCGAGGAAGTGTGTGAATCTCTCTGGGATCAGGGTTGGAACTGCGTGGCCTAGAACGGCCGAGAGAACAGTCATAACCATAAGTGCTGCGAATGCTGCGGAAAAAACCAAAATCCTGTCGTGCTTCATGGCCATCAGAGCGGCAATAAGGAATGTCTTGTCGCCAATTTCGGAAAATAGAATCATGGTAAGTGAGAGGATATAAGAATGGAATGGTTGTATGATGCCCTCGGAAGCATCGCCATCGGTTATAGGGAACTCTGATGCTGGTTTCCCGCCGGGTTTCTTGATCCCGAGGTGATCTTTATCTGCAGACTGTGGAACTGGGTGAGGAGAGCTGTTTTGTTTCGAAGGGAGGTCGTTTGGTTTCTGGGATGGTTAGTCAATTACTTGAATATATACGCAACATTCCTACCTCGAGTCCACCAGGTGCCGACTTATCGTCCGTAGCATCGCCAACTTTGGACTTGGAATCGCCTTTGACTTTCTCCCCCTTGAACTTGTCATGTTCGCTTGGTGGTAATGGAGGTGCTTCCTTGGGCGAATCTGGCTTCTTTTCTATTCTCTCGCCAGTCTGACCTTCTTTTGCTTTACGCGCCTTATCCTTCTCACTGACACCCCCTTCTGTCCCTGTTGTTCCTTTCTTGGGTGGTTTTCGGTGAGGATCATCCATGACGCCGTCATTGACTTCTGGTATTTTCGTGCCATCTGGGTTCACCAACTTTTTCTGCTCCTCCTTCGATTCTATGACCAATTCTGCATCCTCGACCTTATTCGAAGGCTTCTTGGAGTCCTTGGAATCCTTCTTGGAATCCTTTGCGGTATCGACCCAAGGGCCGCGATGAGGCTTTCCATCCTTTCCATCCACTGGCGCATCCTTGGTACCAATCTCAAATTTGGGTTTGGCATTGAGCTCGCCCACGTCGGGTTCTACTTTCGGGTTTGCATTTGAGGGAGGATTTTTGGTGAGGGCGGATTGGATGTTATCTTGAGCGGCTGCGGAGAGGGCGGTGGCTAGCGAAGGTAGGAGGAAGAGAAGAAGAGGTGACGGCTGCCGTCTGCTGAACCTCATTTTGTCGTCGGTGACGGTGCCGGAGATGGAGTTGTCAAAGATGGCGTGTGATGGGGAGGGAGAGGGCACCAATTCGATGTTGTCTAGCTTGGCAAGGAGAGGTAAGGTGTAAGCGCCAGCAGCGTGTACTTTTTGCGGGGATTTCCGAGGATGTGGTGGATGTGGATGTGGATGTAGATGTCGATGTTTGCGTGTCGCGTCGTGTCGTGTCGAGTCGGGTCTTGGGCTGGTGTTGACGATGACAGTGGTATGAAGAAAGCTGATGTGCTACGAAGGTGTCATGAAGGAAGGTGGTGAAGGAGTAGCAGAGAGCAATTGGGCGCCAGAAGCCCGTTAGAAGATGTTGCAAATGTTTGGGCGGTGCAGGCGAGGGTGCAGGTGAGGGTGAGAAATGTTATGCCACCATTTCTCCTGAGTCTGGTTTCTGAAGCCTACAGTAAGCCTGCCTATGCCTATGCCTATGCCTATGCCTATGCCTGTAGAGTACTATACTCGAGTAGGGCAGTGCAGTGGAGTGGGAGTGGGCCTCGCCTCCGGGTTTCCAGGCATGCCAGGCTTTCAGGCTTTCATCCCTCAGCTCCACGTTTGGCTGTGTCGCTGTGGATGCACGCCAAAGGGGGCTCTTTGGGGGCTCTTGCTTGCATTTCGGTACCTGCTTGTACATGGCGAGCACTCTATATAAATCAATCCGAGAAAACCCCCCCAAAGCTAATTAAAGACGCCCTTACAACTTTGCCATATAATGTATATGTATATACGAAGTATGGTTATATGTGCACGTCCACCTCACGTCGTGCTGTCCAGACCTCGAGCCTCAGCCTCCGCTTGCTGGGGAAAACCCTAGGTACCTACCTAGCCAGCTAGCCTGTACTCACGTACCCTGAAAACAGTCTAGCGCTGCTGCAGGTGGCCTAGCAGACCCACGTGACAGCGGCGTCCTTGTCGCGATACGCTGACAGCTCCCAAAGACGATCAAAACAACCAAACGCGTCCACGAAAAACAATTCCATATCCGTACATGGAAGCGTCACTCGACCTCCAGATACCTTCACCATGTCAGGAAGAAGATCTGCCCAAGCAACGAGTGTTCAAGCTCCTCCAGCATCCATCCCTAAATCCATCGGCCGCCAGTCGCAAAGCCCCGCGCGAAGGACCACACGAAGCCAAAGTGCGCCAAAGAATAGTCGCACTACGAGACGAGCCACGAGGGAGGCCAGCGTGGAAAGCTATGTGAGCGCTAAGTCCCATCAAAGCCGACGGACGAAAAAGGCAGCCCCCGGCCTGACACACGAGTCTGGTTAGAGAGATCATCCATGCCCACTTCAGACAAAGACTAATTCCCCTTAGAATTGCAAGTGGTTTCTGAGGAAGAACATGTACCTGCCCATAAATACCCGCTAGCACCCACGAGGGAGGATGATCAAGATGAGTACAGTAACGAGTCGACTGCTCTCAACATCCATCAGTCTCCGGGAGCCATGTCCCAAATGTCTGGAACTACGGCCGTTACATCATTTTCCGAAGCTACGGGAAGAGACATGGACCCCGAAGTGGCAGATCAGTTTTCCGAATTCTACAAAGTCTCGTGTAAAATTATCAACCTTCTTGCGCCGCCAAACATGAACGAGAAAAGGTTGGAATCCATATTGAAGGACGTAAAGTTACCATTGTCAAAGACGGCAAAGAAGTTGAAGGAAATCGAAGACATTTGGCAATCCCTTCGTGACAATTTCCCCAAGGCGGAATATATTACACCGAAAATTGTGTTGCGAGTCTTACTAGGAGGTGATTTTGGTGTTGGCGATTTTCGACCCGATGCTATTATTTACGCAGGAAATCTTGCATATTTGGTAAAGGAATTTGTTGTTAACGAACAGCGGTCCCAGCGTATGGAACAACTACTTCACACAACGGACACATTTTTCCCTGAACCATTTGTCGCAGGATTCGATACGAGTACTACACATGGAAAATCTCGTTTGTCGGATGATTCTTTTCAAATGGTTCTGGCAGTCCGCACCCAATACGCAATTCTGGAATTAAGGCAATTTTGCGTTAATCACAAGAAGGACACGCCGGAGCGGATACTGGCCAGCATATTTGGCGAGCCAACCGACTTGAAGAATCTCATGCGTGGAGGTCCAGCAAATACACCGGAGCAGAATAAGATAATCACCCATCGAATGAGCGTTTTTAGATCGACCTTTCATCAAGACGAAGATTCTGTGGAGCAAGGCGATCTAGTGGATATTGGTCGGTTGGAAGAATATTTCCCCTGGTCCAATTTTCTGTTGGAGTTGGTCCAATGGAGCAGTTCACGATTGAAGGAAATCCAACAGAGCGTCACTAAACAAGGTGGCGAAGATAAAATACAGGAATTACTTTTGAAATTTATTAGGAATAATGACAGTCAGAACAGAGCAAACACACCCCCACGACCTGGACAGCCGGCACTTGGATCACCGGTAAAAGTCAAAAAAGGACAGGGACGTCTCATAGCAGGATTGAAGCGCAAGAGAACAACAGATACTTCAAATGTATCGCTTGACTCGAGACAGCCTGCTCCATCAGGACGAACTACGGTCAACAAGCAAGTCGGGCCCTCTGCAGTACCAGAGCATGAGGCTCCAAGAGAATTCGAAAACCATCGGTCTGGTAATGGAGATGATGATGCTCCTTCTTCGGATTCGGATGATGCTTCGCCATCGGATACGGCGAAAGCAAGCATGGAACATTGGAACTTGAATGTCAGGGAGAAGAACAAGGAGAACTTGCCCGTTACTGAAGCGGGTAGGTCCGTCAAAAGGCGGAGGATGATTGATCCCCACCCAGGTGACCACAAAATCACCTGGGAAGAACATTCGCAAGAAAGTTCCAACAGTAGAAGTGAATCCAGGCAAACTTCTCGACCCGTAATCGTGGAAAGCGAGGATAGTGAAGACGAGGGCTTCGAACAAGATAAGCGAGCGCCAAATCCTCGGAAAAGAGTTCGCGTACAGCACAGACGAGAGCCGAGTGTAGAAATCGAGCAGGCAACGGCGTCTAATAGTCGTCAGCGGAGTACTGAGCCACAGGCAGCACGACCAAGGGATGAGAATCACGCAGCACGCAGGAGACAAAAGCAAGAGGAAGCCCGGTTACAAGCTAGTGCCCGGGACGGTGATGATGAAGATGATGATGACGATGAGAGCGTCGTAGCTTTCCCAGCCACTGCCGCGATCGCTCGCAAACTCGCAAGGATGAATACTGCTATGGCGAAAGCTGCTCGCCCGGCTGCGGCACGGGGCCGATCATATTGGTCCCCTTCCGATGAACAGGAACTTGTGAGAATGATTGAGAAACATGGGTGTGCATGGAGTGTTATTGAGAGAAAGGCGCGGTTTGAGGTGGAACGGAATCAGGTACAGCTTAAGGATAAGGCGAGGAATATGAAGGTCAATTTTATCAAGTATGTCATCCTACCTTTTCCCTCTTCCGCCATTTTTCTACCCCCTTTTCTTGTTCTCATTGTACTAACATGAATGTTTTCAGGGCGAAAATGGACCTCCCGTACAATTTCGACCAGGTCACTATTGGGAAGAAGGAACTTGCTATTATTCGGCGGTTCATACCTGAGTATGAAGAGGATTGATTGATAGGGAGTAAGGTTAGGTGAGAAAATTGAGATGGGGTGGGTTGAAGGGTGCGATTCTTTTTACTGATTGCGTTGATACCCATTTTTTGATACCGACCTAATCGGGTTATGGTTTATTTTTCTCTAGAGGGCGTTTTCCTACCTTGGGATGGATCTTGGGGTGGCTGGGGAAGGGTTAGGTATGGGTATAGGACTACTGTTGGAGTATCGAGTATCGAGTAGATTAATTACCTTTTAGGAAGTGTGAGAAGTGAAAAGACCTTGTGTTATGCTAGCGAAATGTCGTTGAGCGTCTGATGATATCTGCTGTTAGCGAAACCTACCTATGGTGTTCATCGTATGACTTTATTGATGTGACATTTGATGATCAGATATGGATGTGAGGATGAGGATGGCAGTTGCTTGGCAGTACTCGCCAGGCAGCATAAGAGTCTTGGCCAATGACGATGGTTTCCACGGCCCCATGGGTGAAGGAACGAACACCCCTCAACCTTCCACGGGTATCATTTCCTACCCATTCACCCATGCGAGGGGTTTCTCCCTCCTGCAAGCAGTCACTACTCCTTCACTACAGAACCGGAACCTGAACCTGTGCGCCATCTAGAGGTTAACATCAAGTGCCATGCATCCTTATGCGAGGAGGTGAGGTTAGGTTCTTACGGTTAAGAACCCCGAATTTGGATTTGGATTCTCGATCCCGAACGTTACGTCAGAACGACACAACATAACATTTCCCGGACTGGAAACTTCCATTTGAGAGAGTTGGAGAGTTTGAGTAGATGCTCGTGTATGCAAGAGCAGCCGGTCTCTGCACTTTTATCGCCCATCCCATCCCATCACGAATTGCGAAGTAGATTTACGAAGTTCCTGCAGCATTGATTTGGGTTCGGCTTCGGCTTTTGGTGTTGGGGACGGGGATTCCCCTTGGTCTCTATTCTCTCTGGGGGAGTGAGCCACGGCGGGAGTATTGGGGGTTTCCTTGAAGCCACCTTAGGGGGAGAACTGCCCACGGAACGGGATCGCATAAAGGTATCCTTGGTTTGGGTTTGGAGGAGGTACTTGGTGAGCTTGTTGGACTGAAGAAGACTGAATGGGGAAGATGGCTGAGGTCTGGCAGAAGGAAAAACTGGTTCGAGGGAAAGATGTGAGCTATCTGGATGGCATGGATGGGAATCAGAAATACGAGAGGTGTTTGCACGAATTGGAGAAAGGATTGCTTGCCCGTGGTGAAGATCCCCGGGATGGAGTGGTGAATGCAAATACAAATGCAGGACTACCAGGGTCGGGATGGGACTGGTATTATAAGGTTGGTTTCTCGGGTTTACTTACTTTCTCTTATTATACATTCTACCAGACTTTGAGGGGGAAATGAGTATTTCCCATGCCGTTCTAGATTGAGAACTGGGCAACTAATACTAATAAGTTACCCACATTGTCGTTCACTCATGTTCGCTGGTGTTAACACTCTTGTCGCTCGTTGCAACTCTTGAGAATCTTGACACTCGCTGATACTCCCGATAGATCATGTATGCTGCTGGTTTACTTCTTCTTTGCTGGTGGTATGGGTTGTCGATGGGGACACCGATGATGGCGAAGAAGAGAATGGAGGTTGAGGGTGTACCCCAATATGTTTTGGATTATGGTATATCATTCAAACCAGCTTCTCGTTGAAAAATATACTGATAATGTATAGCTCCAATGGTTTACCTCGACACAGGAGAAGCCTACTTCCCCTCCGACATTGACTCTCAAATCGACAATACCCATCCCGAAATAAATTACACCACAATCGCCGAAGCCCCTTCGCTCACACCCGACAACCTTTCTTTCCTCAACAACTTTGGTGACTCGGGAAAAGATGTCTATCTAACCTCCAACCTCGACGTCACCACCTCCCCTACCTGGCTTGAAGGAGTTGTCCCAGATGCTGACGGGGAAACCGTCTGCGCAACCAGTACCGCGATAATTGTTGTGGATAAAGGGAATGGCTTAGTCGATGCATTCTACATGTACTTCTACGCCTTCAATAAAGGCAACACGGTTCTAGGCCGAGAACTCGGTGACCATATTGGCGATTGGGAACACAACATGATACGCTTTCAAGATGGGGTGCCGCAGGCTGTGTGGTATAGCCAGCACAGTAATGGACAAGCGTTCACTTATGAGGCTGTGGAAAAGATTGGTATTAGACCCGTTGCCTACTCTGCAAATGGAACACACGCGAATTTCGCAACCATAGGAACGCACGACCATACGATCCCGGGCATAAACCTGCCAACCGGGTTGATCGTGGATACCACGTCGAAAGGAATGCTCTGGGATCCGAGTCTTTCGGCTTATTTTTACAAATATACCATCACACCCCCTACCACTTCCACTGCACCCGTCATACCTTCATTCGACTCTACTACCACCCCTTACATCACACCTGACACCCTCAAAAACCACGTGACATCCTCCAACACCGAAACCAGCGAAAGCACCGGAACGTTTGAGGGTCTCTTGGGTGCTCCCGTGTCGATTATGGAGTTCAATGGTAGATGGGGAGACAAACAGTATGCGGAGGGTGATCCACGACAACCCGAGGCCTTCTTTGGGTTCTGGAAGTTTGTGGATGGACCGACTGGGCCGGCGGATAAGTATTTGGCGAGGAAGGAGGTGTGTCCTGATAATGGGATTCCGTGTATTGTTAGGAATGTGCTGGTACCGTTGTGAGGGGATGGATGGGGGTAAGAGTAAGGGTTTCTTGGTATGTGTGGTGTTTGTTGTATGTTGAGCTGGATTGGGTTGGTGAGTGGCGGATAGATGGGCTTGATTCCGTACACACTTGGGGGTTTGGGACGGATGGATTGGGGTGGATGGATGGTGGCATGGATTAGGCGTTTATTGGCTTGGGGGAATATGGGGGATGATGGATGGGATGCACCAGGGGTCGTCAGAATTCTGTGCGCAGCCCCAGATTTCAGCCGAAAACACACCAAAGACTGTGTTTTTAGAACTCTATAACTTTACAAACTTATATTTAAACTATACGTAATTATATATTAACTCTCTAGAGTACATAGACCAAGTGCATGCGCGAGACTTTTCTTTAGAACCTAATAATTAAAGAGATATTCTAGTAGAGAGTTTTCTCTTACTAAATCCTCTAGTAAATATACTATATTTATAGTATAAGAGAGGTGGCTATCTTATTAAAATTCTATTTTAATAAATATTAAAAGTTGGAGCTGTTTTCTCTATTATCTCGAATTATCAATTATAGAATATACCTATAGATTATTCTTTTGATCTATTATAATTTAGTAAAGTAGGGTGTTTTTAGTATATTTTCAACTAAAATCTAAGGCTACGTATAGAATTCTGACACCCCCTGGGTGGATGGGTATTAGGAGAGGATTAAGCGAGTTCTTCCTTTTTTTTCCCCTCTCCTTTTGCAGGTTCTCATGATAATGATGATTGTTTGTTCTGAAGTCGTTCTTTTGATCGGCTTTTGATCGCTTTTTGTGCTTTTGATGAGATTTGGGGATCGGGGAAGAGAGAATTGGAGAGGGGAAGGTGGGGCAGGGGGAGGGGAGAGGGGAGAGGGGAGATAGTATGAGTTTGGAAGTTTGTGAGCTTGGAAGACTGGACGAGGGAAGAGAGACAGGGACAGAGACAGCGACAGGAACAGCGGCAGAGGGGGTTATAGATACAGGTGTATAGATACATAGATGGTATACTGTAAAGGAGATGGTATATTATATAGGGTTATACCCACTATTTCCCTGGGTGTGTCGGTGTGTGTGTGTTCATGTATGTTGTTGTGTAGTATGTTAATATATGTTAGGGTATGTTAGTATATGTTTATGTATATGTTCATATATAGTATGTTAATGTATATTAGGGTATATTAGTATATGTTAGTATATAGTATGTTAATATATATTAGTATATATTAATATATATATATTAGTATATATAGAATCGGAGAGGGATTAATTAGTATGTACTTAGATAATAGTATACCCTACGGTACGTGGTTCTAGCTACTAGTTACCTTATATATAAGTACTTTCTCTATACTTAGGTAGGTAGGTATTCTAAGGTGATTTTGGAACTTGATGTACAGTACCTATACTTCTTTCTTCTTTCTATTAATTACCCTTCTTTCCTTTCCTTGTCTTGTTTGTTGAGATGTTTTCTTTTGTGGTGTGGTGTGGGGATGGGGATGGGGATGGGGGCTAGGGGGAGTGAGAGGGAGATGGAGATGGAGATGGAGTGTGATTTGTGGTTGGGTGGTTGGGTGGTTGGGATATTGGGTATGGGATATAGGTTAGGGGATGTTACTGGTAGTTCTTTTGATAATCAATCTTGAGATTATCGTGTTTTGTTTAAGAAAAGGAATCTACCTTTATAGTATCTATACTAAAACATCAACGCTCAATACATAGAACCATATTCTATGGAATTCCAGATAGAATAATCAGTATGGAATACTTCTAGTAATTAATAATTAGTCTCTAGAGTCTAAAATTCCAGGGGAGGGTTCTAACTAATAACAGAGTAAGATTTAAGAGGTAGATATATAGTTAGGTGAATACTAGTAGGTAGGTACCTGTGCTCTATATATACTCTATCGGTACTTTGTAATTCAGTCTAAATGTATCTTAGTTTTATGAGAAGAAACTACTCTTTGTAAGCGTATAATGACAATTAGTTGAGTTATTGTTGTTGTTGTTGTTGTAGTTGTAGACAAGTGATTGAATGGATGAAATGATATATATAAGCTTACTTAGTTACCATCGATATGTAAAATATATCCTGTATCTACTTTGCGTGCAGGTGTTCTTTTTAATACCTCTTATACCTAGAAGGGATCCATAGGTAGGGTTATAAAAACGTGGTTCTTGGTATGTTTTCGGCTAAATCCTTGGACTACTATACGTCCTGGATTCTAATACCCTATAATACGTACTCCATCATATAATCCTAATACTTAAGAAGAGGGTAGGTAGATAGTTAACGCTAAATAATATCCTTGGCTATACTTGTACTTTTTATTACGGCGCTACACCGATTTTCAGCTAAATCGACGATTTAGCGAATCAGATATTCGGATCTGGGTGATATAAACTTTTCCTATTCTATATAAAAGTATGATCTGCGTATAGTAATAGCGCCCAGTTTTATAGAGTAGTTGTCTACCATTTTTGTTTACGACCTTGGTGTCGCTCATGCTGAAAAACTTGCCATGGAAATATCCACGTTTGTATTCTTTTAATATTCCCACCCGAGGAAATCATTGTATCGGGTTTCGTGTTTCGTCTAGAGTATAGAGATCTCCTTTAATATTACTTCTACAAATATACGATATCCCTTGTAGACTCCACTCTGCATGTCTAAAGAAAACGTATACTTTAAGCGGAGTAGATGTACGGTGTACCTACATTTACAACATCTTCCCTATACGAAGTAGAACAAAGCCCGTTACTGTAACTACGTCACGACTCTAAGTATTTAAGCCTCCATGTGACCCGTTTATCGTACCCGCATATACACGGTTGCGGCAAGCGAGGATTGCCCGCCACCAACTCCACCACATATACTCGAATTCCACCAACCAGAGGCCAGGAATGCGCACTGATATGTGCTCAGGCAATGCGCAATCGTATGTGCAGTACATCTCCTTTTCACATATCTCTATCTACCTAGAATACGATAAATTTAAGTAGGAAAAGCGTTGTTTTCCACTACACTTCTATACTACGAAGCTTCTTCTTATATATATATATTCGGCCTCTCTCTAGTGTACGCAGGTCAGGGTTAGGGTTAGTAGATATGAATAGAAAATGCGACTTCAATTCAAGGGAGGAATGCGCTTTAATACGAGGGATGAATGCGACTTTAATTCGAGTAGTAGAGGGTGGTTCTGGCCAGGGATAGAAAAGTGCGCACTTGTAGACACTTCGCAATATAATTACAAAAACGTAGCTATGAGAGAAATTTCGATCAGTAGCCTTATTCATTACACTCCGGCGATCATTCTTATCAAAAAGAATCACATTTATAGTATATAGTTATTTAAAAGCGGAATATATACTACTATTTTTAATGGGCCCTAGCGCCGATTACCCACGATTCCCTACACAAACCCTCTCCAATGTATGCTCTACATACCTATATCCACTTCGAGTGGACATTCTTTTTGGAAGGAAGAAGTTCATAAGAGACTTAGAGGTGCATAAGGGCCTGTTTGGCTCGAGGTTAGTAGAATTACGATTTTCGGAAGCGTACCCCGGGATTTATAAAACTTACAAAAACTCTATACGCTTATTAAATATAATCCGGAATCATAATCGATAAATACCGTTTAGATGGAATTTTCTATTCTTTTACTTAGACGTCGTCCTTTATAGGATAATATACTAGATAGAGCTAGAATTACCTACTTTCCTATTACGCGTATAACGTCGCCAAAGAATATAACTTATAATATTGATAAATAAATACCTATATATATATAACGTGGTTTACCACCGAGCGACGCATATCACCGAGCGACGCACTTTTCCCCACCCCACTACTTATAAACTTCAAGACGCGTTTTTTCAACCATTTATTATGGAAATTCAAACCTAAGAAGCGCGAATCATTCTAGCTATCGAGGCTATTCGAACGTCTAAAAAGCTAAGTAAACGCTCTGTAGCAGAGATCTACAAGGTCCCTGAAGCAACACTTCGACATAGAATGGCTGGCCGAACCTATCGCCCTGAAATTAAAGCTAATTATTACAAATTGAACGACTTAGAGGAGGACACAATCGTTCGATATATACTTGATCTAGATTCGAGAGGATTTGCGCCCCGCCTAACTAGTGTTAAAGATATAGCGAATCTCCTACTCAAATCCCGAGGGGCACTACGCGTCGGGAAGAACTAGGCATATCGATTTATTCAACGACGACTAGAGTTAAAGACGCGTTTTAATCGCGTTTACGACTTCTAAAGAGCCTTGTGCGAAGATCCGGAGCTTATTAGCGCGTAGTATCGACTAGTTGAGAATATACGGGCGAAATATGGTATTGTAGACTCCGATCTCTACAACTTTGACAAGACAGGCTTTATAATAGGTATAATCTCCCTAGCAATGGTTGTAACTCGCGCAGATCGACGTAGCAGAGGCAAGGCAATTTAGCCAGGTAATCGGGAATGGGCGATAGTAATTGTTTGTGTTAATAGCGAAGGTTAGAGTGTCCCTCCGTTTTTGGTAGTTCAAGGGAAGAATCATCTTGTAAGTTGGTATACTAAGGGCGGCCTCTTATACGACTGAGTTATTAAACCTACAAGTAATAGATAGACAAATAATAAGACAGGTCTAGAATGGCTTAAGCACTTCGACAAGTATACTTCTACTCGAGCAAAGGGTCTATATCGAATACTTGTCCTTAATAGATATAAGAGTTACGAGTCGGCCGAATTCCAAGAGTACTACAAGGCACACAATATCATTACTCTCTGTTTACCTCCTTATTCCTCTTATTTAACCTAGCCACTTAATGTTAGGTGTTTTAGTGTCTTAAAACGGGCATATGGTCGAGAAATTAAGACTTTTATTAAAGCTTATATTAACTATATTACAAAGGTCGAGTTCTTTCTCGCCTTTAAAGTAGCCTATTCAGCCTCTATAACAGCTCAGAATGGCCAAGCTAGATTCCGTAGAGCTAGCTTAGTACCTTTTAACCCGCAAGCTGTTCTTTCAAAGCTTAATATAAGGTTACGGACTCCAACACCTACTAT
The DNA here is from genome assembly GCA_900536445.1 of Hymenoscyphus occultus. Lineage (NCBI taxonomy): Eukaryota > Fungi > Ascomycota > Leotiomycetes > Helotiales > Helotiaceae > Hymenoscyphus > Hymenoscyphus occultus. Next base: position 2,781 of record UNPT01000230.1, on the reverse strand, counting down.
CACCCCCTCTACCGATATCAACCTTTGGGTCTCACAGACTCCTCACAACCTAACTAATACTCTTTTATAGACAACATTAGTTAAGAATCGGATTACACGTCATTAAGGAAGCTCGCTAACCCCTATTTTCTAGACAGTAGCTATATTAGCTAAGGGTACGGAGCTGTTAGCTCATGAGATGACTTTATTATTAGCCGAAGTCTGTACCCTTCGCAAGGCAAATGAAGCACTAAGTAAACGCCGGAGGGCTAAAAAGACTCGGGTCCGTCAAGGGGGGGCACTTACTGTAGAGGATGCGTAGGACGTATAGCTCAGAAGGAAGTAGAGGAACAGGCTCGACGCGACAAGCGCTCTGAGGGGGGTAGGCAAAAGGAGGGGCAGCCGTCTAGGCGACGATGTAGTACCTACGGGAAGTCTAGTCATAATACACGAACTTGTTAAGAGGCTGTAGATACTTCTAGTTCATCAGATTTAGATTTAGATTAATTAATATAATATATTGTGATTATTTAATTTTACCCTTTAGGTAGCAGGGTAGGGAAAAGTGCGTCGCTCGGTGATATGCGTCGCTCGGTGGTAAACCACGTTATATATATATATATATATAAAAGTAGATAAAATATTAGTATTTACGTTAGGTAGGATAAGCGAGTTATAGATTCGAATATAAAAATATAGGAAAAAGTAATATTAAAGATTTATATAGGATATTCCAAATAATTATAGATTACTATATTCGGAGTAGTACTTCCTCTGTACGCGGCTTGTAAGAGTAAGCCAAACGTTTTATAGACTCGATACAAATCGTGACTCGTATAGGGTACTAAACTCTAAATTTGTATAGTGGACCCTGAATCTGTATTTGGAATCACGGCGAGACAAACAGGCCCTAAAAGGTGTGAGGTTTGGCTTCGAATATGTTTTTATGCAGTATTAGTAAGGTGGATTCAAGGAGCTTGTGAGGTCTGTTCTGGGGTTTTTTATGGGTTCGTTGTAAAGAAAGCGGGCACGACCGGGGTACCAAACATCCTCAGACAAATTTACGACTAAGCGAGATATCACCAATCTTGGTACATTCTTGTCGGACCTTGGCCTATCCTACCAGAATATCCTATGAAAAACATAAAAGCTAGAAGATCTCCCATTTCTATGTGAGCCAATTGACCAACTCGAACCCACCAAAAGCCTTCTTACAACCTCTATTACCAGCACAACAAATTCCTCCTTTTACCATCTCAACTATCAACATGAAGTTCTCCACCCTCTTTATCTCCCTCGGCCTAGCTTCCGTTAGCATCGCAGCAGACCCCAATCTTAGAAGAGCACCCCAAGGTTTCGTGCCCAACACATGTAACGCTCTTCAGCCATGTAACATACCGTGCCCCCTCTCGGCGTGCCAGTCTTCGTGTGGTAAAGCAGTATGTAGATGTCCCTTTCTCATCATTCTAGTGCAAAGGTATTGATAGGTTGCTAATCTTGAATTTTCGATGGAATGTAGAGGGTTTTGACTTGCGTTTGCGACCAGCAGGGTCGTTCGGCCACATGCGCCACTTAATGCGTCGTATGATTCGATTTGGGTTATAGACAAAGGGCAGCTCGGGTGAGCTGGGAGATGCGTTGTTTGTGGTAAGGGGCTGAAATGGTAGATTGGTTCTATATATAGAGAGGAGATGATAGATGGGCAGGGCCCCGGTATAGCATCATGAATTCACGATTAAGTCTAATAACCAAATCGCAAATCGCAAAAGATATGTGTTTACTACTATGTCTAAACCCATATCATACTACTCCTGGACTTTGCGTACCTAGGTAAGAATAGACCAACTTTGTCTAGTTAGTAGAGGCGTATGATCCCCTAGTTCTCGTCTCCAAGTCCTAGTTTTATACTTGAAAATATAAAGATTTTATAAAGAATTACTAAATCCCAAGGATTATATAATTGTGAAGACCGCAAGCAAAGTGAAATGAAGTACCTGGTCTGTAAACGAGGGCTTTTAAAGCTAAGGAGAAAAGGGGGTAGTTCTGATTACAGGGTGGGCTTATATACCCGAGGAAGGAGGCGAGTCAGGTGACTCGCCTGGTGGTAACGTTCTAGTTAGGATGTCACAATAACTTCCAAGGATACTTAAAACTAGAGACTTTTTTGCTATAAATGTTTTACGACCCTAAAAACTAAGGAATATCCTCATTCCTGAGGTATTCTTAGCATTCCACCTGAAGAAATCGGGACATAACCAAGGTTATCCTTACATTCAGCTTTCCCACAACCAATTCAGTCTATTACTACTACAGTAAAACCTCCTAATTACTTTATTATCTCACCATAAAGTTCTCTACCCTCATCATGTCCCTTGGCCTCGTTTCCCTCAGCATCGCAGCTGTCCCTGCTTTTAAAGGGGTAGAAGTACGAGAAGAGCAAATCTGTAATACATTCGAGCCATGCCCGCCGTGCCCCCTTTCGGCGTGTCAGGACTCATGTGGCAAGGCGGTATGTAGATTTCCTTTCACTATTATTGCGAACTGTTAATTTATTTATTTATTTATTTCTATTTAACGTCCGGCGGATACTAACACCTAAAGGCTAGCTCCTAGGTAATTCCTAGACAGGACAAAGGACGCTAGGGGGGAAAATCCCCCCTAGGCTACAGGGGTCGCAAATAGGAAAGCCTATCTGCTAGTGGTAGTTTAAAGAGAGACCCCACTTCCGGGGAAACTCCTACATATAGTTACAAGAGAGAGCAGTAATAGACAAAGGAAATAAAGATATAGAGAAGGAAATAA